>JAHZMY010000945.1:0-17841 GCA_027743915.1 Seira sanloemensis
GATCTCTCTTGTGTAATCATAATTAATGCAGTAAAAAAACTTCATCTTGCAATAAAAAACAACTTAGTCCATTTTTAAAAGCATTGGCTTTCACTTGAACTCGTGCAAGCACTTCAGCCAAATGATGCACAAATTGAAAGTTTTTTTTTGAAAGTTAGGTACAACTTTTTGCGGAGAAAGTTGCTCAAGTATTTGAAGAATTAATGGATGTTCCGGAGGTAGAAGAAACTTTTGTTTTTGTCAACAATGGACGACGAGCTTGCTATTAGCCAAAGTGTACTTACTTAATATACCCTTATTATGTGTACTCCTTCCAAATTCCAGAAACTCAAACTATGTATTTTAAAATACTATGTCGCCGTAAGTTGCTGGCGGGAAAGGTACATTTGCTAGTACAATTTTCGGGGGTCCCAGGTGGGAAAATTAATATTTCTATCATTCAGCCCTCCATGTGTACAATTTTGCAGGAAAGGTCAGTCAATCATATCGATATCTGATATAAATTTACCCCATTATAAAAGTATGCAGAGACAAACTGCGACCAACAGCTCTCCCGCTTGATTTTTTTTGAGAACGTGGCAGGGTACGTCCTATTTAATTAACTGATTCTGGCTTTTACTTTCTCTGAATTAGACCTCCCAATGGCTTGAGTCGATTACCCATCTCAATATGACCTTGTGAATCGAACATGTTTTCTTCATTGGCTCCCAATAACATTTGAGAGGCCCAGTGGAGCGGCACGGTGTGCATAAGAAGGCGACTAAAAGGACACCCTGTTAGACGGGCGCCCTTTACTTACCTCCGTTGAAATCTGCCAAAAGCAAGAAAATATTAAACTATTCATGCAGCCAGTCATCGAATTGGACGGTTTGGCTGGGGGATTAAAAAAGCAAGTTGCTTTTGAGTTCAGCACAAGTGCCATGATTCAGCGATTATTGTTTCCCCTGGTCGTGTCGCAGATAGTGGCATCCGCATCCTTATATCCTTCCTTCCCTTTCCGGATTCATTCACCTCTCTCGAAATTGTTAAGTACACCTGCTTGCTTCGGTTCGCCACCTTACACTTTAAGCCGAACAACTAACAACACTAATCCTACTTTTTTCCTAGCTCGCTAAGACTTTGGCCGTGTTCACATGCGAAATACCCTCTAAACTCGTGACACGGTCGACATGATGTCTCCTTGTAAACTCGATTTCATGACATCCTTTTTACTCTCTATCTAAAGCCCACACACAAATCGTTATTTCAGCCTGAATGAAAAAGCATGTTCTCCTCGACCATCCTTGTTATCCTTCCATCTGCCTTCCCTTTCATAAATGGTATGATGTAATGCTGTTAAAAGAATACGAAGGAAACTGCTCCTGTGAACGCTAAAGAGCACATGTTTTCTATTCGATTTTTATTCCGCTTTGCAGCACTAAAACACTTAACAAGTATTGATCAGCATAATAACATGTTCTTGCATGGGCCAAGAATGGTGGGTGTAAAGGTTTCCCCTAACGTCTTTTTAAACAGCAAAGTCGACATGATAGGCAAGATTTGCTCTTTATTTGAACAAAATGTTATGCTTGCCTTCATCTCTTCTGAGCCCAAAGTGTGTGTGTGCTTTCGTGCTTGTGAGGTTCATTGAGTCAAGAGGAAATAACGAAGGATCCTTCAAGAAATTTTTATAAACAAATTTTCTCATATTATTCATGTTTCGGTGGGAAGGTACACTTCACTGCAAATGTAAATGTCATCATGAATCACTTTCACATCCTTTTTTGTCGAATATTACGTGAATATGTGTATAGCCCAAACCTGGATTCGTTGTACGTGTGTGCAGTCTCCATTTCTCAGTTCCACTCAATTTCACCCGTAGCCAAGGAAAGCTATTTACCATGTTTAGACTTCAAACTTGTGTTGACAAAATATTGTCCAAAATTGTAGTTTCTTTTGGCGAGAGAAAAATTGACGTAAATGAAAAACAAAGGCTAGACGGATGGTACCGACCAAGGAAATGTGAAAACTATTAATCCTACTTTCACTACCTTTCACCAACTGGTGGAAGGCCACGTAGTTTTATGTATACCCATAAGGAAGCCAAAGTCCAAAAAACGTCTTGAGCAAAAAGAGGCGAGTACCATTATATTCTGGTATGAGGATACATCGTTATATTTTTGTTGCATTAATATAATCTGCGAAGATTTTTTCAGGAAAAAGGAAAATCAGAAGACATAAAATAAGCACAACATTGTTATTCTTTTCATCCTCGTTTCCTGTCTATTCTCTGAAAGTTGAGCATGAACGATCCGGTATTGTTTTGAGCTGGAGGAAAACGGCGGGTTATATTCCACGCAATAAAGTAAACAAACTAGGCCACGTTTTTTGTGTGCTAAAAGATGACTGTGTATATAGATTTTTCTTTATTCTGCAGCTCTTTCCCTCCTTCTTTTCGCCAAATGCGATTGTTCGAGGCGGCTAAAATAGGAACCGACGTGGCAAAAATACGACTAAAAACCATTGCTGAAAGAGTCGCATAGAGTTTGGGTAAAGCGTTTCTTGGGCATTTGCAAGAGTGAAAGTTTCCTTTTGTGGAAATTGTCGTTTCCAGTTTCGTCGGCAGAACTTTTGTCGACTTTCTTCTTTCTACTGTTTCTGGGTTCTCGTCGTGTCTCTGCATCATTCTTTCCCAAGTCTGGAGTAGAGTCAGTCTCTATGTTTTAAATGGTTGCGTAGGCTCCATGTAGCTTTTAACCCATGCCTCTGTACCCTGTTTCCTTGAGATTCGAGATCACAATTGAATTCAAAAATGTAGCTCTTTTGTAAGACGAACCAAGTTTTGGGTTTAAACCTTTCTCATCAAACAATATATAGTTATATATTCAAAACTTAGAATGAATTTTACCTCCTTTGATGATTCCATGTGGGTGTGACTAAACAGTGAAGCCTATTTATGCCAACACTTTCGAGAATTTTCATACCATTTACTTTCAGTCAGACGTGAAAACCTGGGTTTCACAGAACACAGGAGGGTTGCCGGTGCGAATTGATTTTTTAACTTGAGACCATGAAAGCCCGCATAAAATATAATATGTGTCGTTTCAACTTGAGGCGCAATGAAACCCGCCAAACTCTAAACGACGCATCAACGTGATAATGTCTTATCACGCGTACAACTAAACGCATATTATTACCTACACCGTGGGTTTCATTATGTATAAAGTGTGTTGTACTTTTTTTTTAAATAGACACGAGATGGCTTTATTCAACGTGATTGTAATTTAATTAGTTATGAGCCCAACGTCGTTGAGAGGAGAATGGAGAATCTCGGTTGGCACACAGCCTCTTTGATTTATACGAGTAGAAGAGGAGTGCACAAGGAAAGAGTCCCGAAACGTTTCTCCAAAGACCAAAGATAAAGTTCACCTTTTAATTTTCTCCTTTCTTTATGCACAGCATCGTGATCATGATGGCATCGGATGGCAGCCAGCGTAGGTGTACGAGCAGCACTACTGCCACTGCTTTATTCCGCACTTCTCCACCGCCGGCAGGGTATTATGTACGATGGTCTACACTTGTTCACATTTTGCGAGTAAAGCAGTGGGACAGCTTCTTCTGCGCTTTCTCCCTTTTCCTTTGATGATTACAAGTTATAACAAACGGGAGATGAAGGCCTTCAGAGAGAAAATGTGTCAGTTTGAATCATAAAGAAGGAAAACTCAGCATCTTTATTATTACTTTGGTATTTTATGAGACGTTAGGGGGACATCGGAACACACGCACTGACTGCACACAAGAAACCCGGGGTGCATGAGCTAGAGGAGTAGTGACAACATAGTAAAAATAATGATGACAATGTCTTAAATGTCAACGGTGCTACACCGCCAGACGAAAAGTAATGTTGAAAAGTTAACGAAAAGTCCTAAAAAGCCCGCATTATTGCTGCAGCAACCTGTGTAGACAGATGCGACTTTGTACAGGTAGTCAAAGTCGAACGAAACCTTCAGCTGAGAAACTACACACAAAATTGCAGACGACGGCAATGTATTAATTTCTCTTCACATGACACACAGACTAACTCAATGGAACTCTTTTATATTTATCATGATGACGACGACGAAACAACATTTCCTTACCAGCTCAAACCGTGTGATGCAATGTCATCACTAGCGTGAGTCGAGGACGATACCGTAAAGGTAAAGCTATTTTGGCGCTTTGAATAGCAAAAGAGCGAGCTTTATAATTCATGGAAAAAATATATTCAGAAGTTTTCACTCGGCAGTATTTGGCTTAATAGGGACGTGTCGGGATAGTCAACCTAATTAAGCTTTCTCATAATTACTAGCGAGAAATAATGCAGCAAGATGATAATTAGTGTCATTCTCGCAAAATTAATGAACACAATGACTCAGCATGAAAACGACGAAATCCGTTTGAGGAATGGGAGGATTTTGAATAATGCCAAGAGAGGAGCTTGCTTTACGGCAGGGTCAATAAAATTTGCATGACTTTTAAAAGCTACTCCTCGGGGAACGGTAATTAGAGCCAAAGTTACTTTTATAGCCTACCCTTTTCCATAGAGTTAGCGTTTAAATGTTTTGTGTACATAAGAACTACAAATAAATATCTTCTAAATATTAAATATAAAAGGCGTATAAGTCTTATAATGCTCCCGTGCTACTCTACTGAAGATCTGTGAGATGTGCACTTTTCTAAATGACAAACATTTGTGTAACGTGACAAACCGTCGATATGAAATCTTGTAGTAACCTAGACATTTAAATACCAAGGTGCAAATTATAAATATACCTACTTGCGTATGAAACTAGCTGTATATAAATATTGTGTATTATAAAATATAGACGTTTGAATAAACGGAATAACAAAATTGTGTTGTAATTCACCCCAATCAGTCAATCAAGTGTTAATGAGGAAATACATGTTTAATCTTTAATTTTATATAACTCTGAAACGAAAGTTGGGGCTTTTTGATCAGGTTTTGAGAAACCCCGTTTGTGGTATGCACGCAACTGTATATTTGCCTTGGGCCTCAACAAACTTTATCCTTAACGACAAAGAATTTTGATAACGCAAACTTTATAATCTTATCTGAGTTTATATTTAGCTCGCAAACTTCAACAATGCACCCTGAGATATTTCAAGACAGGCATGGACAATGGAGAATCCTCTTCAAGGCATGTTGACTGGATGAATCTCTTAACATGATTTGCTGGTTTATGCTTGAAACGCTTTGTGAATATTTATTTACCACTCTTTACCATTTCCCCACAGTTTTAATCATTATCAGATGCTGCTTTGAATCACTGAATCATATCATCTCACAAAAAAACTTGGCTCTTGAAAAGCATTTTATCGTGCTTCAACGACAATTTTATCGTCTCCACTCAAGAAAGTGGGCCTACACAAAAACTTTTCTGTCCCATTCAACATTGAAATTTTTCTTCAAAACTACAGGTGGTCTTTAAACAGCTAAAACTTGCTTTTATGAATACAGCCTTTTGCTTTCAATAAAATCGCAAATACGCAGAATACATACAATGAACTCAAACGAAAAGAAAAAGTTTTGCTTTCCGTACTTTTCCAAAAGTTTAGTTACGGCTAGAGGGGTTCGTTAAATCCACAAAAATAACTCATTATATCTTCAAATGTTTACAAAAGCCCTCATCCTCACTAGCATACTCATTTATATGGAACTCTTTCAAACAAAATCTGTATATCTGAGTACTTTTTTTCTGGTGTAGGAAGCTAGAAAAAGTTAATGTGTACTTACATGAAATAATTATTGAAATGTGATTTCCAACAATGAAATAGCTCATTGTTGTGTGTGTTTTGTGTGCCACGTGCACATTCGACGATATTGAAAGGTCGTAACACAAAAAGACCAAACTTTATGCGTACGCACAATGACACTTTGAATACCTAATCAACAATCCTTACCTTTTTACCGATTGTAACTTTGAAGCTTTCTCAAAATCCCAATTATAAGTGTTGAGTTGAAAAGTGAAAACATCAAATAGCGTTGCAATAAAAAAAAGTTTTAGATTTTATATTGGTAATAGGCTAGGAAAGGTGTTGTTTGAACATTCCCCATTTGACAACATACTCTTCTCCTGGCAGACTTAATTGATGCTCAACAGACAGATTGTGTCTGAAAGCAAGAAATGCAAAAATTTATAAGCCCAACATTGTAAATAAATATGTATGTATATGTCGAATGGAAACGAGCCACAAAATCCTGAACTTGTATAAATCTGTTCCATCTGATGCACACTTATTTTTACGACCAACATTTCTCATGTGAAAGTATCCGCTTAAAACAATGTAGGGAAAAAATCTGTGCGCTTTGTAGATACGACGTGCAATCATCAGCATTTTGATTTCTGTGCACGTGACAATCCGGCCCATCGAAATAGATATTATGTCTGTCTTGATTTTCATGCACTATATATTAATGTAAGAATAAAATGTAGAAGGTCATCAAAATGCATCGAGATAGAGAGGATTTAAAATAAGTGACATTCAGAAAAACTATAGATGAAAGAAAGCCAACAACGACCTCTGCCAATACAAGCCTACTTGCAATGCAATGCCAGTGTAGTGCTTACAAATTGGGGCTTAAGCAGCAGGATAAACTACACAAAAATAATACAGTCAAGAACTTCCATAAATATCACGCAATCTTCCCGAGAATTAAATTCAGAATCAATTTGAAAACCTTGTATTTCCAAAATTTACTCAGCTTTATCTGTCATTTAAATTCAAAATTTTTGAAAATGGAAGTTACAATTACGCCTATTTTATTTATACATATATTTCACTTATTTTCCCAAATAAACAATTTTTACACCACAACTCGTTAAACAGTGCGTTATTCAATAACTTAAATTTCAAACCCAAAACAAATTCGCTACCACCACCATCATAAAAAGGAGCATTCAAACATGTAAGTCATCATTAAAACCGGCACTGAACAGAACGGACGAACAGACACACATATCTCGAGCAGAAAGCATCTCCCAGCGCTAATCCTTAATAATCTATCTTCACCTCTTCTGTCATGTCCCAAAACTCTTCGTCTTTGCTATGATCTCAAGCAATTTCCATTCCAAAATAGGAGGACCGTAATAAATAACGTATTTCCTCGAAGGAAATCTCAGTTGTGAATTAATAAAAACTCCAATATTTTTTTCTGAAAGACTGGAAGAAAAGAATTTAATATCTCCATCGTTTTTGACCATGTGGGGCCTGACATTTATATTAATGAGGTTAAAAATAGAAAAAAATGTCAGTACTTCTCCAGCCTAGCTAATATGCTATCTTGAGCCACAAATTATACCATGGATACCTTTGCAGTAAGAATGAAGAGTCACGCTACAAGTAAAAGGGGAAAGATTAGGCCAAAATGTATTACGCAGCGCTTCGTATGTATACTTACATACATACTTGATGGTGCAGGAATTCAATTTGGAAGAAGCTTTCTGTTTTAGAGAATACGGCAGTTATTACAAGAGTAATATGTATGTCAGTAAAATCAACGGAAACGAGTTATTATTATATGTATGCGTGGAGTGAGGAAGCTAAACGGTGAAAAATTGAGTCACTGAGAGATTCAGTCTTGGGGATTGAATCTATGTGTGTGATTTTGTTCTCTTACTTCTATCTCCTTTTTGCTCATTCACTTTGTCCTCTCATCTACTCTTTTTTTTGTAGAGGAGAAACTTTGTAGGTTTTGGTTACGGATTCCAACTGTATTTCATTTCCTTTTTCTTTTACTCACTCACTCTTTCTCTCTCTTCTCCTCTCTGTGATTCTCCTTTTCCATTTACCATTTCCTTCCTACTTCTTTCACAGTTGCCTCATTTTTTTCGTCTTCGACTTCCCTATTAAGTCAAATCCTTCGTGGAGTAAGGAAAAGGAGAAACTTTGTAGGTTTTGGTTACGGATTCCAACTGTATTTCATTTCCTTTTTCTTTTACTCACTCACTCTTTCTCTCTCTCTTCTTCTCTCTGTGATTCTCCTTTTTCATTTACCATTTCCTTCCTACTTCTTTCACAGTTGCCTCATTTTTTTTCGTCTTCGACTTCCCTATTAAGTCAAATCCTTCGTGGAGTAAGGGAAAGGGGGAAATGTGAGTGTATAAATTCCATACAGAGGGATTGCAACTCTGCCATCATCTTCATTCCCATTCAAGTTGATAATGCAGTTCCTTTTTCTCGTTTCCCCTCTCTTTATTCTATCGATTTCGATAGATTCAATCAACTTTGTCTTACATTAGCTTTAGGCCTCAGCTCAAATGGGATGTTTATCATGTTTCTTTGAGATATATGATCAAAATCAAAGGGAATCCTGGAAAAGAAATGAATGAGTAATATGCAATCTCTCTCGCGTCTCGGATTACCATGTGGTTTAATAGCGCTACTCTCTCTCTCTCTTTCTCTCTCTCCTTTCTATTTATTGTGCTTTCAAAACATGAAATATCCTTTGTGCTACTTTCTTTTCTATCTCTTTGAAGGACTTTGGAAATGGAAAACGAGATCTAAAGACTGACTTATTCATGCCCTTTAACATACAATATAGGGGGTTCTCTGTTGTTGCAGTTACAATTACATTCAGACATCCTTTTGCTACCTGTGGACTATGAATTGAACACTTTATAAGACTAGCCTAGAGGAAAGTCGAATTTTGTATATGGGGCTCTTCTTATATACGCGATTTCGATAAACAAAGAATAATTAGTTCTTTAGTGCATTCGCATTCTCTCCCCTTTTTTTTGCAAAACGATAGCCCGAAATTGGTTTTCAAATTCAGTGGTTGCAGAGGTTTACGAGTATACCTGTACACAATTCCACACGCGGAAGGTTCCCTCCTACTCGGAGAGTCTTTTTTTGTTTCGAGTTTTGCTTATATGGAGTTTTCTGGGTTTTTTCATTGTATATACCTAAGTACTCACTCAGTATATGTGCTGTGGCCAAATGCAAATTTAAGAGTAATGATAGGTTGCTCCGATGAACTTATGGGGGAACGGTGGTCAACTTATTGGGTCATGAATGTATATATGTACCTAAAATTCGACACAAATAGCTCGATTATTTCCTCCCCAAGCCATGGAATCAATACTCGGAGAATGTTTTGAAAATGTAAGAGTGGGCTTTTGTACCATATGATGACTGGTGTGTATGATTTGATGTATGATGGTCAAAATCTTTGATGCATTCCGAAAAATACTGCCCGCTTTCATCGACTAGAATGGTAAGCATTCAACGTAAAAGCGTTGCCAAATATGAAAAAATACCATGTATACATAAATAGCATTCATGTGAAAAAAGGGTATTTTTCTGGAATATGGAAACAAACCTGCAACTTATATTACGTATGGGTGTGAGAAGAACCTGGTAATTTGAGACGTGGGTAAAGCATCACTGGAGAAATCCTAGGAAACCTCCGTAACTGCCTTTTCATATAATGCAACGTTAGAGGAATAGACACAGTTGCTAGAGGTAAAGAAAATGAAAGTAATATGCGGAGCACATGATCAGATGAAGAAAGAATGCAGCGTTTTTTTTATAACTGTTTCCATTCTACAGGAAGGAAAGGAAAGTTTCGATTCGGTCTTTGGTGAGACTAGATGAAAGTCTGCATCGAACATATCAAGGCTTTTAAACCGAGCGCAATATGAATGATGGTGATGGTATTGATAACTTGTGCTATTAGTATACCGATTCAATGCTATCACCAATAGAAACTGCTACCAACGGAAAATCAATAACACATCTTAACTCCGAAAAGTTTAAAAAGAACCAGCGAAACGATTAATGAACTTGAAACTTATCGAGCAAAAACTGCTTATCCATCTATAATACAGTTTACATAGTTACCTTGAGGATGGTTGGTAGAGGCTTCGGATTTTTTTAATTGGGAGTATCTACACAAAATATTTACGTTGTAAGAGAAAGATTTGAATATTTGAAATGCACATTTTTAATAAAATAGCCAATTTTCTCATGTTCTTGGTTAAATTTCAGCAATTTGCTACCACTGTCTTTTTATTAGAATTGCTGACATCAAAATCTCATTCATTAGTCATTAACTACAAAATCTAAAAGTGTAACTACAAAACCAAGTATGTACTATTTGGACTTTGTCTTGTGGAAATTAGCAATGCATTTTTTACAAATTGGAAGTAATTGGAAGCAACCGTTTTATCACAATCAATTAATAGAATCTTATCAGTACTTTTCAAGGTCAAAATTGCATCTGTAATTCAAACATTTATTACTCATTCGAAAAAAACTAGCAGCGTTGCCCATTGCATTTTCATCATGATACGTAAATACATAAGAAGTTTACATAAGAAGACCACCGTTTCAACTAAAACTGCGACATGGAAGACCTTATGAACTAGAAATCTATTCTTCGTGTCGACGTCACTACATCATAGTAAGTACGTGAGAAACTTTATTTTACAACGTTTGACGTAAACTGCTTCTTCGCAAAAATAAAATCGTCGAGTTTGCAATTCATTATGCGCTAGTGCCCTACATCGTACACTAATTCTCCATTAATAAACTCTTGAAAAAGTGATTGTGAGGCACAGTGAAACAATTATATGACCAAAGCGACAACATGAAAAAAACACATAAAATATATAATAGGGACTTTCAATCATATGCGCTTTTTAGAATTTAAGGCTTTTTAACCATTCCTGGCGCGAAGGTTTGAAATGGTGGTTTACTAGCCTAAAAAATTTTAGTCTTCCGAGAAAAACTAAAGTCAAAATTAACGACGTTTTAGCCACGTTTAAATACATTCAGCTCGTTTCTTGGTAATTTTAAAAATATCAAATAAAGGTGACATTTAGTTCGTATTTGAGATGTGAGGATTTTTTCCATTTTCAAAGGTCATGTTTTAATTTTGAAACAACTAAAGTCAGACCTTACTATGATTATTTCAGCCGAAAAAATACGGACTTTTGAACTGTCCACATTTTAGCCAGGGTATTCAAAGTTAGGACTAAAAAGCAAAGAATTCACGAGCCACAAAATCTAAAAAGCCAATATCGTTGAAAGTCCCTAATACATCCACATAGACATTCATTTCCAATTCGGTAGTCAGCCAAAACTCAAGATCCTCTTCTAAAGTCAGGAAGAAACGGCAGCGTTTTGGATCTACTGAATATGACTTTTTACTGTACATACGCGGATGGAATGCACGTTTTAGCTGAAGCAAGACAAGCTCCTCTTCTCAAAACTCCGTGAGCCTATTCCCCTATCTTTTATGATGATGATCATTAAGTAGATGATTATATTCGATAAATACTATATAAATATGCGAGTGCATATCTTTGAAACCTTGTGTTTGAATTGAAGAGTGATTGCGGTATACCTATTCCGCTGACTTCTTGGTGGTTCCGCCTATTTTCATGAGCCATAATATCTCTTTTACTCTGACTTTGGATGATGTGCCATTATGCAGGGAGTGGAGTCAGTCAGTAGATTTAGTTGTGCCAAGAAATGCGAATACCATTACGCAACATTGCATTTCTTCTTAGAGTAATGTTTTGAGGGAAATGCTAAACTGCATTCATTTCGTCCTTTCCATTGATTCAATTTTTAGCTGTTTTTAAAAATGCTCAGTTGTCTGAAATGACAATGAAACAGCTGGCATGAAAATTGAAAAGTTTCGTTCGGTGACGAATTTTTTAGTAGTAATACCTTGCTTGAAATATGGTACACTAAAAATATAAGAAATCTATTTTTAAAGAGTAGTGTGCCATCAGTCCGAATGGAATACGAGAGTCTTTAAAAAACTGTACTAGATATGTAAATAATAAATTGTGTTCGCAGCGTAAGACAGTCAACATGTAATTTTTTATTCAGTTACCAAGGTCAATACTTGAATCTTTAACGTGAGTACATTCAATTCCTTGCCCGCGGCTAGCAATCAAAACGTCTACACAAGTTTGAGGTTTTTTATAGTATTTATAAAGGTAAACGGTGAAATTTTATGAGCAAGAAGATTAGTTTCTGTTCATGTAAATAGTTGTTACTTCCTCAGAAAATCATTTTTCCTTGAAAGTTTCTGTCTGCACACGAAGAACAGGATAGCGCACTTCATGGAAACTGGTTCCAATTATGTATTAACAGGCCCCCGTCATCATAAACCTTGCCTTATTGTTGAGGCCAAAAATATCTCCATAAAATAAATAATGGTCTGGTCAGCGTTTAAATACTTGTAGCAACGCAAGCACCAGAGTTTTTTGCACACTACTAAATTCGCAAAGTTTTGCAAGTTTATTTATACCGCATGTACATATGTATGATACATTGAAAATTTGTATTCCTTTCAGAAGTTAAATCTTGTGCTTCAAAGAGAATTTTTTTGAAATGCTGCGAATTGACGTTGTACAGGGGTAACTTTAAAACACAAATTCGACGGAATTTTAAAGGTAAATGTAATCAATAACTTATAAAACACGGAAACTTTTGGAAGAGGGGAGAGCGAGGAAGAGCACATAATTTATTTCGCTTGTCATGGGAGCACACAGAACAAGGGCTTACACTCGGCATGAGGCGTGAATCTTTGCAAGATACGATGCCGAGAAGAAGGAGTCGTCTGTTCCGTACAGGCCAAGTTGAATGGAAATGGAGAAAAAAATCGTGGAGATATACGGATTCAGGTCATTGCCAAGATTGATGTAATCTTGAAATTGCACCAAGCATCTCAACCTTAGAATTTCTTACATGCATACATCTCTAGAAATGACAGCTTTTTCCCGATGTGGAACAAGAAATGCAGCAAAAAATTTTTTTTGCAGTGGTAGCCAGAGTTTTCTTACACTTGCAGTATAGAAAATTACATTGCCGTTTCAAAAACCTTAATATGCAAATGCAGCGATTAATTTGATAAATGTACATAGTATAAGAAGTAATCATTAAACGTATGGATGCATGTATCTTTATGTAAATGATGCAGCTTTTTACTATCATCATCACGTAAGCACATTTCGCATTCAATTTATAGTGCTTCGTAAGCACCAGATTATGAGAAATTCTGAATGGCAAAAAAGTTTGTTGTGACATCATGAAGGATCGTTTTGAGTTTACTTGAAATCGAGTTTGGATTCGCTTGAAACTTTTTTTGAACGATTGAAGGCTCTAATGATTACCGAATTATTGATTGTTTGAAAATTTTACTCGTGTAAATACGTCGTGGAATCTATGTCTAGTCCCCATTTTCCAATGCACCATAAAATCGGCTGCAATCTAACTACTTTTCTTTTCCAGAGGAAAAAAAGCTTTGATGTGATCATAAATATGTCACCAGATGATGATCACGGTGAACTGATTTTTTTCGCTAGTTTCATATGTCACGTACGTCACGTCATGGGAAAAAGCGTTAGTTTGTGTTAGAGCAGTATAGTTGCGGAGGAAATGGGGTGTCACTCACTTAAAATCAATGCCGACATCTCTACACCTGAGCGAGGACATGGGTACACGTATGTATTCTCGGCGAGGCAGGCATTCCGTTCTTCCTCCAAGAAATTCCTGCCATGCATGCTCGGACAAGCATTCCAGTGGTTACTACTCTCCACGCTACGCCAAACTATCTCGAAAAATACTCTAATGTGCCATTAAAAAAATCATAAACTGTTATTTATTCGTATCCAGAGTAAAATCTAAACGAAACCGTACAGTTCATGGAAACGAAGGTATTAACATGACGAATCCAATTATTTCATGCTCTTTTTTTATCCATGTACCGTTTTCCCCTTTGCATATGGTCATGCTAAAACAGTGAAAAAATACGAACATGAAAAGTGAAACTTCCGGTTTTATTCACTTCTTTTACGTAATATGTGTATGGCGGGGAGAGTTGGGCAGAGAGAGAGAGGGAGAGAGAGGAAGCTATAAAAAGCGTAAATTGTAAAGATGTAGGCGACACACTTAATGGTTCAGGGTTTCCTTTATAGACACTGCAAAGGCTAGGAAAATATTGTGTGTATGCTCCCAATTTTCAGCTAATGCCCGGTTGGAAAGTTTAATCCAGGGGAAAAAGTTTTCAATTCACAGTGGACCACACTCTGTATTCACACTAGAAAAAAGAACTGTGAAGAGATAGATCCATTTTTTGTGTTGTAGATTTTGCTCCTCTTCCACAGTTTTTTCCCCGTGCTCGGAGAGAAAAAGTTTACTCCGTGACAGGGAAAGTTGAAGACTGTTTGTTTATTTTTACTTAATGGAAAAGGCTCACCGCGTTCTGTTAGCAATTGTTACAAGAATAGAATAACATGTAAAACTGAAAGTAGCTGCGCTAAACTTGTTAGTAAAATTGGGAGGGAAAGTTTGAGACAAACCTCAAAGTACGTAAACAGACGAGCATCATCCTCTGCGAAAGAAATGTAGCAGGCTACTCACACTAACGTCGAGCTCACGGAAACAATGAATGATGTGGTGAATGTATCACTCGACCATCACACCACACCACCCGATCCGCCGCTCTACTCCTATTATGATGCAACGGAGAGCCTGGAACTTGCCTCTGAATGCACTTCTTTTTTTATTCCCTGTAAATTGTCAACTTTCCTGACTCAAGTGGTTTGTACGTAATGTAATATGAAGGCAGTGTAGCATCCACTTAAAAAAAGAGGAAGCTACGGAGCAGCTCAGAGATCAACTCTGAAATTATTTTACGAAAGGTGAAACTTCCGACATAATTTTTTTCCACGAGAAATTGAAAAGCATAAATGCGATAAAAGTTGCATATTAGCAGATTGCACACATGAGATGACTCCAATGACTGAGTGGTTACGGGGATATTCTTGTTTTTAAATAGTATAACGGTGTGGTTTTCGATAGATTGGCCTTTCATATATGTAAATACATATTGTATGAGTTGAAAGTTTCCTGCAAAGAATCCAAATTCAATTTATCATCTGCCTGCACTTCACGTGAAACTGAGAAAGTTTGAATATCTTTGAGAGAAAAAAAGAGGCTCTGCGAAAATTCGGCTCGACGAGAGAAGAGTCTACACAAATCACAATATGAATGACCAAAGTGCTTCCATCAGGGACTGTGGGGAGTGAACTTGTTCGCGCATACTTTCACATTTTCTCGCCCCATATAAATATACCCCATACCTCTTCCCTCGCAAAAGTCGTTGTTCAGGACTTCCTTTTATTATTAGGTAGTGCGATGTAGCTCAAAAGTACAATTTTAAGTGCTGACTCATACTCGTAGTAGAGAGATGAAGGGAAACGCTAAACTTTCAAAATAAATCTAAAATTTGCATATGCACAGTCCCTAACCGTACATACTTTTCCCTCGCCGTCGGTTTTAGTTCGTTTCATTCATTTATTTTCATACGCTTTCCTCCATCCCATTTTAATTTTTGACTCGGAAAGCTTCATCTGTCTCCTTCCCTAAGCTGGTTTAAATCTTTTATTGAAAAAACAAATTTAAATGAATGAATAATATTAGGCCAACCTAAACTAGAAATGTTTCAGAGAGGACTGCATTAATTCCCATAATTATGAGGCATGCAACGTTCCCAGCCAAAAGAGAAAGTTCTCTGCTCGTTTATTGCGCCAAAGCTGAAACCGAACGGTTTACGCTTTCGCTACCGGTGCTACTGAACACTGAGTGTGTATAAAACTGACACGCACCGCATAAAAAAGTGCGTGCCACGTATCATTCATGGAGCGGTAAAAATGAGACAGGTAACCACGATCGAGCAATTGCAAGTTTCGGACTTGCCATGTCAGGTCGATGAGAAGGAGGGAAGGCACTAGTGAAGTCGCAACAACTCCAACTACAACTTATACTTGTACATATGTATTCAATAGCCCTTGTCGACGTGAGCAACAAGAAAAAACTGCAACGGAAAAACCATTCCAAGTTTCGACTTCTTGCATCTTACCCTCACATCATCTGGTAAAAGTTAACGCGTCAATTTGAAATTCACAGCAGGTTCGAAATAAGCAAGTACAAAAGAATCGACAAAAGGCTTAGGTTTACATCGAGCTGTTTCTATTCACTCTTCTGCTGCTACTGACACACATTTTCTCCCCGAGAATGAATGAGAATTCGAATGAGTGTAATGCGAGTAGCATGTCAAAGTCTTTGCTTGTTTACTTTCTCGTATTGTTTTGCCTGTCTGTTATTACACACTGGTTGTGAGTAAACCCATAAATTTTATGAATTGCGCTAGAGCGCCTACTACTAGCCACCATTATCAAGAGTCGTTAGAGAATAGGAGGAGTGTTCGTTCAGACAAATATGGAAATAATGCGAGTTCTTTAATTTCCAAGTGGGCTAAAGTAGGTAGACCAAGCTTCATGTAGTAACTTAAAGGGGTTTCCACGGGATTTTCTGCCTTACGTAACTAATAATGGATTGTTATGTAAGGGAGACTACAGGAGAACTGGTTCGTGACAGGTAGCCAAGTGCAAGGTAATTACTCTTGCGATTTCCCTGCTTTAGAGCTACTCACCAACAACAACCAAAACATGGTCAATGTAAAGCTCACTTTCCCCTTCCCCGTGCAAAAAAAAACACAACTTCATATATCTTCAACACCTTGTCCAGCTGCTACAAACACTTTCTCTCCTTTCTCTCTAGTACTTATAACCATAGCACAACTTACTTTTTTGTCTTATTGTTGGACCCATGGAGGAATGAGTAGGGTCTGGGATAGGACACTGAGCAAAGGAAAGATTTAGGAGAGGCGGTCGCTTCCTCACTCGCAAACAACGGTAACATTGTTGCTAAATTGACTTTCTCACTCAACTATTTATACGTAAGTACTGATTTATAAAACTTGCAGAGATAGTTCGAGGCATAAAAAACATAGAAGGTAGGTAACTCGAAAACAACGGTAACATTGTTGCTAAATTGACTTTCTCACTCAACTATTTATACGTAAGTACTGATTTATAAAACTTGCAGAGATAGTTCGAGGCATAAAAAAACATAGAAGGTAGGTAGCTTTCGGACCACGAGTGTAAAAAATCTGACTTTGGACTTTTTCTTTGACTTCAGTCATGTTTCTCGGTTAGCAGTAAGACAGTCTGGAAACAAACATGATGAGCTACGACGACTATCTGTATCGTTGTGCATGTCGAGTTGCATCGGTTTTATGTACTCGCAAAAAAAGTAATAAAAGAGTAAACTTGTATTCAAATGGTGCTAAATGCAGCAGTAAAAACAAGAAAAAAATGATGCAAAAAATTTCACTGGACGGTTATTTTTGGAGAGAGTGAACTACAAAAAAAACAGTTCATACGTCTTTCTCCTTCACATGCTTCTGATTCTTTATGGGCATGAAAAATTCATTTCCAGAGAGCTTTTTTGATATACATGGATTTTATTGCTAGAAACGTTTGCAAACAGCATGACGACTTGCTACTAGCTCACAGTCCATTGACAATTAAGGTAAATATGGGACAGTGAAGAAAAAAGTACGTCGAATCTGCTAAATGGAAATCAATGAATATTTTTTTCTAGATTTATGCTCCGCCTCGTCTCGTGTATATAATGTTGTGGTATTGTTCTCATCATCTGAGAATAGGATTTCCTAAACTTTTTGCCAACTCGCTTTTCCCTGCACTTTCAGTTCAGGAAATAGGCAACTCACTCGGAGAAACAAACAGTAGATAAAAGTGCCCAACTTGTATCCTCGCACCATCACTTCCAGCAGCAAACAGAGTAAGAAAAAAAGTACGAGGGACAAAAATTCGGAGGGGAAAAAGAACTAGCTCAGAGTAAGTGGAATGTGGAAAATGCAAAAAAGCTCTCCCCACACAAACACAATTGTGGGAGAAAGGAGGAAGAGAAAATAAG
>JAHZMY010000946.1:0-10922 GCA_027743915.1 Seira sanloemensis
TCCTCGTCCAGAAGCACGCATATAGTTATTCATACAATGAAAGAGGAAGGCTCCGTGTGTAACATGGCCAATTTTGTTTGATGGTGATATTATTGCATACCTAACAAAAGAAGGGAGGCTCTTTTTTCATGATTCTGTTCCTCTCTCAAAGAGAAAAAAATAGTAGCGGATGGGATAACTTACTTTGTAGTAGGGTTATGTTGAAGATTGGAATAAGGGATTGTTGTGTCTATCTCTTCCGAAATAAATTCGTTTCCTTCTCTATTGTGGAAGAATAGAGATGCAAAAGACTTCGTCTTTTCTCGCTTTCGCACAGGTCCTCAAAAATAAAAAAAGATTTTTCGAGCCTTTGGCTTTCAAAGGATTCCCTGAGTAGCTGTATACGGGCATTGCGACTGTTATGGCAAAATCAATAGCTTCCTAGTTTTCTCTCCAAGTTTGGCGGATTTTCCCTTCACATGGCTTCCCTGACATGGTTGCAGCTCTCTCATTCATTCCATCACTCTCGTACTCGTGCCAATGCCACCAGCCCTTTTATAAGTAGCATAGGGGTATCTTTGAAAAGCGACAGGAGACGGATAAAAAATACAGAGTGGAAGGTTATTTTTTCGGGATAAGGTACTTTTTGCCACAAGGAAATATAGAGGATTGACTTATTCCCTGATTCCAGCCTATATTAGAGGAAATGGCGCTTTCCGCAGAAAAACTCTATTCAGCGAAAGACTATGACGAGAAAGAGAGAAAAGTTCCTCCAGAGCAGAATCCGAGACGGAATGCTTGTTCAAGTGCAGGGATATGTTTCTCAGGGTTCGAGGAAAAGTTGTAGGTTGCAGGAAGAATGATGAGACTAAAACACTAATAGACAGGGCAAAGGAAGAATGATGTTGAAATTTTGGCTGACTTTAAGAGCTTTTCCTAAATACCTTGCTTGAATCAAGAGCAAAAAAAAGACTCACAAAGGAAAAAATCAGGTACCATCGTCAACTTCTAGACTTAGTTCTTAAAAGGAGGAAAATTTTTACCTTTTTTATCTCAGAGAGATGGACGCAGCACATTTTTCCTTCTTACTTACTCCGTGGGAAGAGAAAGCAAACAATCTAAAAGGATTCTCTATTCGCGAGACCAAAGTTAGAACAAAGTTGTCGTAAACCAGCCGCTTTCACTTTTTTTCAATCTGACTTTTTCAATGCGGTTATTTCTTTCTCGGTAGGTTTATCGGTGGAATTCAGCATGAAACCTGTGTAAAGGATAACAGCGCACGTTAATGGTATAGAAAGCTGTTAGTGGGAGAAAGTCAAAGTATAAACAAACTCGAGACTGACTGTGTTTGTTGTGCCAATGTTTGCGAGCCAATTTATTTTTGCTTTGAGGGAAATGGCAAGGAGAAAATTCTGGGAGACATTGCAGCAGGAAAAAAGAAATTGGAACTGAGGTTGATATCTTCATTATAGTCGTCAATTTTCCTGTTTAGACGAAATTGAAAAATGTGCTGTCATTCATTTTACCTCCGGTATTTTTGGATATCAAACAATCCATAAAGTTGCAGTAACCGAAGCCGAGGCGACGTTGAAATAATTAACGGCGTATCAATCACACGACATTATCTGTTTTTGTTTTGAATGTTTTGACGTATAATGTTGTTTTGTCAGCCATAAATGTCGTCATAATTAAGATGGCATTTGCTCCAGGCAAATGTCTAGGGTCAACTGTAATATTCTTATACCTAGATTACAAATTCTCTCGGAGAAAGGTAAATTTTAGAACTTGCAAAAAAATTAGTTTATAATGTTTCCTCTGCACGTGCGCTTCAAACTCAAAAATTGAGTTCAGCAGTTCATTTTCATTCTGAAATTACATGAATAAAATATGTACTGGAAAAGTTTTGCGTAACTTTAGGGTCACAATATTGATTCAGAAGATGGAAGATGCACTTTTTACTTTAAAAAAACTTTTTTCAAAGAGGAAGCGGGAACATTGCGAAACTTATGTAATGAATGGTACTTAAGGATAGCAAAGTTAGAATGATGTAATCTTTCAATAAAAATTCGATTTTTATATGCAAAGTTTGCAAATCAGTTTCGAGATTGAAAGATCAAAACATTCTTTTATACAGTTTGCCTAATATGGAAAAAATTTATGAGTTGATGAAACTTTTTTGGTACTCAGGCAAAGCCATTAACGTAACACCGTAGCCCTTCAGATTGATCAACTTCGTTCTTCCTTCAAGAGTTTGTGCACAATGACATTGTGTGACACAATCGTTTTGTGAATGAAAGCCGTGAATTCCGTAAAAAATATTCTTCGCCAGTTCTATTACCAAGAGATGATTTTTGATAAAATGCGACGATGAGACTGAACAGCATTAGATCATCCGATAATTAATCATTTGCTTACTCATGAGCTCATCTTTTTATAAAGGTATTACAAATGTATGTACTTATGTAAGTATGTATATTATGGCATTAACCTAGACAACCAGGATTTAACTTATCTTGACGTTTAACCTTTCAAATGGAGACCATTGACCTTTAGAGCTCTAATGAGCTGAAGTGTGAGGCTCTTTTAAAACAAAAAGACTGCCGTGGCACTCTACTCTAAAGGAAAAATCTTCATGGTGTACTTTTCCGTCACCATTAAGTGGTTTCTGCACGAAGCAACCACGAATGTCAAATTTAAAGATTAAATAAACTGAATTATCTCTGACCTACAGAAGAGCTTTTGAAGAGAAACATCGAAGAAATCATGCGCTCGCAAGAAAGAGTAAATTCCCCAATGTGTCGTCTCTCAACATGATGTAGTGGGAGTCAACTACCACGAGTGTTTGCAATAATTCCACAAAGGTGCCTATCACAAAAACTTAAAAATATACATGTATATTTAACTTCAAATGTTGAAGCCCACCAAATTTAAATAATTGATTTACGAAATGTAAAGGAAAAGGTTGACAAACGCAGAACAATTAGGTATGTAATCATAAACGAATAAAAGACAGCAAAAGCTACGGCATTTGCAAATTACAAAACGTGGGTAAACATAGACAAAGTACTTTTCCCTGAACTTTCTGGTTTGGGTCGCGACTTTTCAAATGTTGTCCAGGTTTCATCAGTGCGGTAATCTAGATGTTTCACCAGCACTTTACATGTACACATTATTTCCGTATTAAAAGCGCTTGGAGAAGGTGGTAAACCTCTGCTTCCACGGCACGGAGCTCAAGTATTAGACGCAGCAGGCGACTCCACCGTTCCTGCCTCCTTTACCACATGCAGCTTACCCCTATCTGCATTATCGTATGAAAGTCTTCCGTTCAACGAAGAAATTGTTATGTATGGACCATTTTTCTCATTCCATTCATCCCCACAAAAAAGTTCTGGCGTGGTAAATCATTCTCCACATTTCTAGCTGAATATTTCAGCAATCTGGCATTTCAAGAGGAGAAACTATGCCGTGGCCTAACCCAAAACTGTTTCAAAGGGAAAATGCTTTTGAATCCTTTCTTTAAATTCGTAAAAAATCAATGCTATTTGCCAACATGACTGTTACATGAAGCCCATTCAGAAAAGTGTTACACCCACTCGCACGTTGCAGTTACTGCCTTATGGGATATTTACTAGACAGATTTACCATCTCAAGTCTTGTTTGGATACTGCGTAGGTATATGCTTATCAACACATTTCTCCTAATATTGTGTGTGTGGTGTGTTATAAAAGCGCACCAGCTTCACTTTTTATAGGTACGGCACCGGGCCACTGCTATCACATAAGTTCATATAAAAACTGAAGTTATCATTGTGAGAAAGACCAAAGATCATGATGATATATAAGGAAGTGAAAAAATGCATTCATTTATAACGAGAAATGTTATGCCAGGAAAAAAGTGGAAAATTTATGAGGGAAATTTTTGTCACACAATGGGGCTTTGAGCTTTGATGCGACATTTTGAAGTGAGTATAATTGCGAGAGCGCACACATTCGGAACAATTTTGAAAATAGATGAGAAAAGAAGTAGCAATAAAATGGGGGATATAAGAAAGAGCAGACACACCACCAAAAAATGAAAAGTGAAAGGAATAGGTTATATAGAGGCACGATAGCTAAACTGAGAATGATTTTCCCAACTTCCAAGGGAGCAAGTTTGAAGTGTAAATGCTTCCGCTTTTGCTTCCTCAAGCTTAGTCTCTACCTTTTTTCCATATTAAAATGCAAACGAGGAAAAGATGAAGGGAAACCTAGTTTTCCATTCTAAATGGGAATAATGTTATTACGAGGTAATACCAAGAAACGTGTTAAATGCATATGGATACACATATTCCCTCTCTCTCTCTCTTTCTCTCTCTCTCTCTCTCGCAAACGACATGTGGAAATTATACCAACTTTTTACACACCAGAGAATCCCCTACATATGCGTGCCACTCTGGGAGGAAACCCCCACTAAAAAGTCGAGAAGGGATATTATTCGTGGCCAAAATTTATTATGAGACGAAAAACTCTTCTCGTTTGATTTCAAAGGAGGAAATACATGGAATTGTTAATATTCTGGAGCAATAGAAGAAAATGTTTTTGAAATCATGTGTTTGTGAGAATGTGTGCATAAGGGAGGAGTCCGGAGTTTCAAGAAAAAAGACCTAAGAGAAAAAAAGTGTATTCGACTGGGTCCTATTATTATTCCACCATATATATTAGCAAAAGTACACAAATAATGATGTTGGATGATAATGATATCGCCCTATGAAAGAGTGCCATATTACCTACTTTCTATGGTATAAAAAGAAAGTTATAAAGTGTCTATATCTTTTTCCACTTTGTGGTCCATTTGAAAGTCCCATTTTAAGTCAGGTACTTGGTGAAAACATAACTTATCAAAAGGCGCAAATATGTAGATGGATCTCTCCAGTGCTGAATCTTTGAGCAGACCAAAGGTACTTTAGAAACTCCATTTTTTTGCATACACACATTTTCCTTCTTTGACTAAAAATATTTCTCTCGCAAACATCATGCATGCTTGCATATACGTACACCGAAAGAAAAAGACTAGTGGGAAGAGGAAAAAATTTTGTTTGATGATAGCATCTCTCCGTCTTCCTTCCCTGGAACAGAGAAGCAGCATTAGGGACAGAAATTGCAAGTCGCTTTTTCTTGTAACGCGAGGCAATATCAACAAACACGGCAGCAATGCTCCTGTTTTTAAATCTAGAGGCAAAAGGGAAACCCAAGTTATATGGTTAAATATGCATACCTCTTTTCTACATTATTTTCGTGTTTGCGGTTAGCTTCATTCAAGCTTATGGCGGCAGAAGGTTGGTCGAAAGTGGGGCTGTATGTTTATACATTCAGCTAGTAAACATCTCACAATTGAAGCAATATTATGACTTTTTAATACAAAACTTTGTTTCTATTCCCATTTCTTTTATGCGTAACTTCTCTCGTTCAGGAATTTTTATGATGTAGTAAGTGTTTCTCCACAGTTTAACTTTTTTGCGCTGAAAATTGCGAAATGCAGGGATAGCATTTGAGGCGGCAGTGATGGCGATGGGTTGTCGTGCCTGGAGTACTTTCATGCACAAATTAGACCAAGAATTGCCTATTACGGCAAACGAAAATCGGGCTGTGAAAGAGGCATCATGGAATCGGTAATGGCTTCAAGGCACTTAATAAAAGGCCAAGTAAATAGGTGCTGGTGCGGAATGTGTTCTAGAATTTGACATACCTACGTTCAGAAGCCAACTAGGTAGGAATATATAGTTGCACGAGCATGCTATATTTACCATAAAGCTATTCGACATAAAGTTCATACCTCCTGCAATTCTAATGTTTGAAAAAATACTCTTGCTGTTCATATTTATAACTTGAGGGAAATGATAAAATAAAAATAGGTGGAACATCCTGGATTGACAGAGCCACACCAAATTGTGTGGTTACATGACAAGGTCTACTTGCTATGCTTGAAGTGTGGAAATAGGAAATGCTTTGTAGACGTATCTACTTACTAAATTATGAAACATCCCAGCTCAAAGTTAGTATAAAAATACTCGGCCCTCAAAAATATTTTGCAGCGAGAATCTACTTCAATTACTGGAGCCAAGGGTTGTCGCCAATAAGGCGCACAGGTATACCTTACTACTTTAAACCAGGAAGCAAAATAGAACTCTTTTTTTTTGCAATGAACCGAAATTTTAATTAAAAATCGGGCAACCAAACAAGTGCAAAAATGACTATTTAAACATGGTTGTTTTGTAAAGCTATTTATAAACTAGTTTATACCAATCTACTTTGTAACCGAGTAGACACTGATAATTTTTTTGTAACGTTCCACCCAAATGTTGCGTCATCTTGCATCAAATGTCAGTTGAGTCGGTGTATGTACTATGTACGTTGACGTCGTAGGGAAAGCATTAAAGTGAAAGCTAATTATCGCAAATTATTTGCTTGTTCCTGTCCTTGACAAAATACGTATTGAAGCTAAGCTTATGAAAGAATGAGCTAGAAAAAGTTGAATTACTAAGTACTATGTAGGTAAGACCTTGTACATATATGTCTGTCTACTTGGAGAAAATTCATTATGAAATATTCGGAGAAATTCGGAGTTTCTATTTGGGCATCAAAAAATGAAAAGTAATTTTGACAATCTTCAAGGAGAAGTGATGATAGCAGTTTCCGCCAAGCCCTTTTCATTTCACCATCAACTGAAACATTATTTTCGCCAAATCTGAAAGAAAGGTGATATTTTTTTTCGTAAAATGAAGTCTGGAGCTACACAGGTTCTCATACGTGTACACCTTCGTGTTACTACGTGTTGTGTTGTAATGTATCATACGTCATCCCTTAAGAGAGGAGAAAATGTGCAAAAACACAAGCTGTCTCTGTTCTTGATGGCTTTTACTTAACTAACTTTGTTAAGTCAGGAGAGACAGCCGAGTGAAAATGTAGTCAAGTCAAGAAAGCCGCTCACATGGACCTTCTGCTTACACCTCTAAGCATATACATATGAGGCAAGTAGTATATGTGCTTCCATAAACATTTTTACCCAAAATCTTCATAAGTTTGTGAAGGCGGGGGAAGCAGCCCATAAAATGCTCCTGTTTAAGGTTAAGAAACCACTCTTGCTTTTAGACATACACGATGCATATACTTAGTTAGCTTTATACCACATATATATTTATGAGCAAGGTATTTTGCGCGATATAAGAAAATATTAGCTTGGAGAAACAGAGTCCGTTAGAAAACCACGCGACCATAAAGGAGCAGAGAAAGACAAGATGTCTCAGCTGACAAGCACCGTGTGTGCAGAAAACGCTTTGCAAACGCGCTCCCATTTCTCCCTTGACTTTTGACTCACAACGGAAAAATGTTCTTTTCGAGTTTTTTCCTGAATACACATAAACTGGCTAGAATCAACTTACGCAGGGAAGAATATTTTAAATGATATGGAGGAGAGTGTCGCACAACATACTTTTGCCACCAAGCCCGCATTTTTTCCTTCCGTAAATAAGTATAATAATCGCACGGCACATGTGTTCTTTAATATTGTATTCTCGAAGTAATTTGACAGATATGCTAAAAACGAAAATGGAGAACGTTGCACGCACAACACGATTCTCCGGGAAAAAGCTATGGTGCTACATATACTCTCAACTCAGTGGAAGGATTCGTTCATACCCACATGTCGCTTTTGTGTACACCCGCATAATAGCGATTCTGAACGGGGAAAGTGGGTGAGTGCTCGTAATAATAATCAACGTCAACGTTTAAAGCTATCATCATCATCGTCACCATCACATGCCACGAAATACCGGAAGGATAAAAATTACTTTCTGTGAACAAACCGTAAAAATAAGTATCCGCGCGGCACAATGTAGAAAGGCCGCACTTCACTCTCTGCTTTTACTTTGCACCAATGCTTTCTGCTTTCTCTTTTTTGCTTCCTTTTTTCTTTTCCTCTCTCTCTCTCTCTCTCTGAATCCTGAAATACTTGGCCGGTGAAGTTTTATTAGTCATGCATGAAGTAAAAAAATGCTTGAAATCCGTTTCGAATAATGCTTATCTCTTTACATCTGACGTTCTCAAGACTTAAATTCCTCCACCGCCTTGTTGAAACGCACCTGGTCATTTAAAATTCAGAAAGAACACGAAAGCGAATAAACTCTTTTTTTATGTGGGGAGAAAGCGGAAGTATTACTTGGTAATCTTTTTCGACTCAAACTTGCCATTTCATTGGCTCATTTCCTACTTTTTACGCAAATGAACCTTTTGAATAAAAAAGTCCAGCTTTATGACTATATCTATGCATGGAAAAATTAAAAAGCTAAATAAAAGTTGAGTACACTGTCAAATCTTTCGTGTGTATTAATGACCTTGTTTGTATGAAAATAGTAAGAGTGGCCTTTCTCGATAATACTGTTACCATTTAAGCAGGCGAAACAAGAGCTTCAAATCTGGTATGCCAGAGGGAATTGAAATTATCTTGAAAATAAACATTTATCATTGGCATTAGCACTTACTGAAGCAAGTTTACGCATTTTATTCATTACTTGTTAAAAATGATAAAGCAGAGTTGTAGTAAATGGCACATAATACTTGTACTTATATGCATATAATGCACCTATGTATATTTCTCTGTCTATGTATATCTAAAGTTTCACTTGAATTAAAGAAAGAAAGTCTTTGAAAATGTTTTCAATTTAGCCTTTGACAATTTTTTTGACTCACGGAGCCATTCTTTTGCATTTATCTTCCAATCAGTTTGGGAGCAACAAAGAGAATTTTGGATTGCTTGATCACATACCAGTAATTTTCAAAGTTAATTTGAACGCCCACATCCCCAAGCAACACACGTCAAGGGCAAATAGACTGAACTTCATTTGAGTCAATTTGTTTGAGAAGGTCACAAGTCAGGAAAGGCATTCAAACGAAGCACGGAACAGATTTTGAAACAAAAGTGACCCGCCCATTGTAATCAATATTACTCCATTCCATTACATTTTTTGCCTGCGGTATAGCATTTATAATATGCAAACTACCTAGTTTAGCGTGAAGGTAGCCGGTACTCTGCCAGATAAAGCTAATGAACTTGCCTAAATGACTTTTATAGTGTTTTAGTAAAAATTTTAATCATGGTTCGCAGCCCAGACATTTTTAGCCAATGTCTAGGCGCCCAGAGAGCAGCAGCTGCCAAAGCAAAATTGACATTTTGTGGGTAGGAAACTTAATCTGTTGATCATTAACTTTTCTCTTTTCACAGAGGAAACTGATTTACATACTGCTCCTTACTGATATGCTTTCTCTTCTGGTGGACGGTGAGCTTGGGTTAGTATTAACTTGAAAGTTCATATTATTTCAACACTGCAGCGTGGTGGTGCAGTTTCCTACAGTGCTGTTTTACATGGGCCGGAAGTTTTGTAATTAATATTGCTCTGCGCGTGTTTTACAGAACTTGCAAAAACTGGAACAAGACCGTAGCACAGGGACGTTTTGAGAGGCGCTGTAGACCACACGACAGCACTGAAGAGAGAGAGGGAGAGAGAAAGTAGTGTAGGGAATGGCAGTGCAGCTCCTAAATGAAGAAATAGAAAGCATGTCAGCCTGTGGTTTTCTCACTAGTTTTTAATATGCTTCCTAGTTTAGAACCAAACCATTTTCATCACTTTCCCCTTATTAGATTTCATAAAGTTGTTTGCTTTTACTCCACAACTATTATTTTTATACGGGTGGAATCGCAGTTGGGAAGAAAATGTTAGGTTTTTTTTATAATGGCACAATTATTACTCTGAAAAAGTCAAACAACAATTTTTAATGGTTACGTAGTACAGTTTTACTTATTTACGTTGAAAAACTACAGAAAAAGACTTTTACACGCAAAGAGCATACCTTGGCCAATTTTTGAATGCTGCGAAATAAGCATGTATGCAAAATTTTAAACATCCCTGTGACCATTATGCGGGAAAGTATACACATCTCAATTTTATTGAAATTGTGTCGGGAAAATGCGCCCATAAATGTCTATTCGAATTGATTAATGGAAGTTGCAGAGGAAGCGATGACTTAAGTGAAGTGAGGGAATGGGTGAATATGTCACTGGTCCTTGCTTTTCTCGCTTCTACTTGGAGTTACATGCAAGCTGTTGAAGTGCTTTCTTAAAAAGCATATAATATGTAAATGATTTGAGGCGCTTTCAAGGCTTCGTGTAACCCACACACGACGCAATTTTCTTTATGTCGCGCATAATCATCCTCATCATCACTACGAGTCCTCCTAACCAACTTGAGTGAAGAGGTTCAAGTGTGGCCATCAGTTTACGACGGGAAACTAAATTCAAGATAGAATGGCATTCAAACATGAATTGTGTTTCAGCA
Organism: Seira sanloemensis; assembly: GCA_027743915.1. NCBI lineage: Eukaryota > Metazoa > Arthropoda > Collembola > Entomobryomorpha > Entomobryidae > Seira > Seira sanloemensis. Next base: position 10,346 of record JAHZMY010000946.1, read on the forward strand.
TGCAAGTTGAAAGAGACAAGTGAATAATGAAAACGATATTGAGCGAGGATATGCCGTAAGGTTTGGAGTGCATTAGTGAACCCATATCCAAATCCACCTGAGAAATTCTGGCTTGTAGAAAATTATGCAAACAAGACTGTAAGATTCTAGTATAAAAAAAATACTGCTTCGCATTATGCAAATGTTTCTATACGCGGTTTTACTGGAAAAATTTGCCAACGATATTAGAGCACGTTGTGACACATAATGTACATAAGCCACGACTATGATTAAACCTGGTATGTTTCCGCTAGTTTATAAAGTAAGCTTGAATTTTCCAACCCTAATATCAAACTGCAGAGAATTTTGAATTCAAATATATACATAATCGAAGTAAAGTTATTCGTTGAGAGTGATTCTTCTTTGCAAGCGACGAAATATTGGGTTGGGTATTATTGGGTTACTAATGCGACCAAAAATTGATTTACATAGGTTTTGCATTTCTTTTATTTTCTTACCTTTCCCGTTTCATACATTTAAGATCTGCTTAATGACTCGGCGGGAAGGAACGGAAATAAATCATGGCTCTCCCATAAAA
>JAHZMY010000947.1:0-11501 GCA_027743915.1 Seira sanloemensis
CTGCGTCTTATACATTTGTCATTAATGAGTCTAACAATGCCCCAAGGGCCAGAAATGTCCACTATAGTACTTGTTTGTGTGACCAAGGCATATTAATTTGGAGAGTAAATAGAAGTTTTGCACAGTTACAGTTAAAACTGATGTACATAATTCGACATTTTTATGGATTTTTTTTTGTAGGCGTGCTGAAAACCTGGGAAGCTTATAATGTTGCGTTATAACTTAATACTGGTATACACGTCGTTTGTAGCGTTCGTGGTTGGGCTATTGAGCATTTTAGCAATAAATTGGAAAAACGATTCTGGTTTGTCAGTGTGGTTTTGGTTTTTTATAATTGTGATTTATGAGGTTTCCTTGCTGTGAGCCGCTGCAGTGAAACAGTGAAAGTCATTATCCTAGGGAAGACTTTCTTTCACTCACGGCATAAGGGTTTTTTCTCGACCATTCTGCTTGGTTGTACAACCGTGTGTGTGTGCAGATGATGAGAAATGCTCGTATTTTTGAGGGAATAAAAATGAAATGAAGGAATGAATGCGAGTGGCAGGCATGTTTTCGATGTGAGAAAAACGTAAATTTATGTTGATTCAGATTGGCATGTAAGTTTGTGTGTACATGCTTGTGCACAGGATACAAACTGCATGCCAATCAGGCAAATCAAAGGCTTATTAGCGGATCTCATAAAAGAGCAAAAAGGGCTTGCTATTATTGACTAACTAACCGTGTAAGATGTGACTATATATGTTTTAAGATGAAAAGATTGCAACTCGTGACGGAGAAAAAGCATGCATGCGGTTCGAATCTCTGGAAAGTGGCACTAGCGGTGAAGCAATTACGAGCTGTCAGTCAAACCATTTAACAAGCCGTTCAAAAATGAGGCTGATAACGAAAATTGTGCTGACGATGTTGATAGCGAGTTTCAATGGAAAACATTTGTATTTTATTAAACATTAAATGGAGTTTATCAAAATGCTAAACGTGTTTCTCAATGCTTTCACTTTGCTTTTATATTTAGCAATGGTGGATTTTGGGAGTCTGAGCAATGCGTGCCTATAGTAAGTTGCTTTCTTCGCTTGGGAAATATCTACGTGAATCTTTTTGTGTTCTGTAGTGTTTTAACTTGTTTGCACAATTTTTGTCTCGAAGAATAGAGGAATCGTGACATGAACAGATTTAGATAATTAAGCTGGCTTTAGGCTTTGACGCAACCTCAGAGCCGCTATTCTGAAGCTTTTTTGTTCGATTGAAATTATTATGCAGAAATAAGTTTTTTAAACTTGCTCAGTAGTACTCAAGTAGTTTTCAACAAAGTTGTACAAAAATATGGGGTAATTGCCTTGACTTTTACACGATACTTTTTTGTTCGATTGAAATTATTATGCAGAAATAAGTTTTTAAAACTTGCTCAGTAGTACTCAAGTAGTTTTCAACAAAGTTGTACAAAAATATGGGGTAATTGCCTTGACTTTTACACGATTCACAAATATTGATATGAAATGTTTCATCCAATCTTGACCATTTAGAGAAAGACTTCAAAAATCTTGAAACTTGTAGAATTTGTTCCTGGAAATACATGTACGTATGCCATTAAAAGTTGAATTAACTAAGCCCCAACTAAATTAGCTTGTGAAAAAGCAACAGACGCTGAAATGTATCTACGTCATTCATTTGTATTTAAACTTCCATTTGCATAAATCTGCCATGCTGATGTAAATGAATCTTTCCATTACTTTTCCCTTCCATTAAAGTGGCCCATAAATGAGGAAAAAAGCATTTTTGCAACATAAACTGCATAATTTAAGAGCATGCAAAACAATATAAAGACGTTGGGGTGCATGCAACCATCCATGAATCCATGTCCTGCCTGACTTAGTATTCCGCCTTGTGTTCCAACAGCACTTTCCTGGTGGCATATCGAATCATAAAGGTTATTGTCAAGGGACGGCATTTCCCATAGTCCAAGAGGAAAGTGGTAAATATAAGGAATGGGAAACCTGCCGGCGTAAGTATTTTATGTAAACTTGTATTACGCAGATTAGACTTCTTCTTGAGAGCCAAGGAATGTTTCTTATTTCCTCGGTGAGCAACAGTAAACCAACATTAGGAACGCAAGTTAGATGCTGATGACTCTTTTACGAGCTTCCTTTCTCGCTGAACTGAATACATATGACATTTTCGCATAAGCATCGTAAAACCTTGGATTTTTGGTAGTTTCATGATTTTATGGATTGTTTTTATTCCTGAGAAAAATACAGGCAAAAGCAACAGTGGTGGAAGTTAAGGGCTTAGTTTTACATTTTTTACGAGGAAAACATGGAACTAACGATCGTATTATCATTGCCGACAGCGGTTCCAGAGTTGCTGCACAGCGGGCGAGGATTTAACAATGCTTTATATTACTAAACTCGAAATTTTCCCTATTCCTCGAGACTAAGCCTTGCTACGTCCAAAAGGTATATGCTTAAAATGTAGCTGCTGTAGTCATAAAACCAAGATGGAAAAAGGGAGGCTTCGTCAGCAGCGGTTTAGGAAAGGAAGAAGAAGAAGTTTATACATTTATATTAAAGTGGTTGGAGCTGGAGTCTTCTCATTCTGGTTCAAGATTGTATCTTGCCTTGCCATACTTATCTCTCGGTTCAAAATGTTCGTTTTTCTGTCATAAGAATAAATGTACTTTAGTATATAGGTACACACATAATATAGGTACGTGTGTATACATACCTTCATTTCGTCTTTACGCTTTGGTTTTTGTTAGTAGAAACTCGGCACTCCCAAAAAAGCGTGGTGGATGTTGTTTAACATATACCTATGTAGTAGTACATTCCTCTTAAGCGTTCAGATGTTATGAAGAAGGAGTTTATACTTTGGTTGCCTCACCGAGTATGAGTAAATCCTCCCTTTGTTTATTTTCCAGTGCGTCTTCTTCTCTTTTCTCTTCTGTTGGAAACTGTGGGGTTTCTATGTCTCTCTCTCACTCACTGCCTTTTAAAATGTAAGCCTTTCCGTGCTCTTCCTCCCAATTTAAATTTGCGTTTGTCTCTCATTCTCTCAACTTATTCTTCATGCTTTATTCCATAAATGAGAATGAGAGCCAACAAGCAGAGAGAAGAAGAGCATTACGCAGTAAAGCGCGTGTATTCCAAGAACAGAGGGATTTTCTTTGTGTGTATCCACCGTGCCTGAGGATTCCAATTGTGAAACAGGCACACAGGAGAGGAAGTTGAAAATGTATTTGGGGATGGATGATGGAGGAACGAGCGGAGTTGCAACCTAAAAACTCAAATCCTTTCATGGAGTCCCGAGAGCTTAATCAGACTCTTCGTGTTGAGAGAAAAGAGAAATGGTTCGAGCCAGTTAACGGAATCGTTGACCACACGTACCTATTTGGAAAATTGAAAGCTATGTCATGACTCGTCGGTTTCCCTTCTCTGGAATATTTATTGTAATGTATTGGGAAGTGGTTTCTGCTTAGAACAATACTTACATACGTGTACAGCACAATACACTTGAATAAGCCCGTTACTCAAATAAGCGTGCTCTTCATTATTTACTAAATTCATTACTGAAACATTGTCAAGTCTAATTGACAAGCTGAAGAAGAAGTGGTGGAGGAGGAAAATGGCTTGAACAAGTCTTGCAATTTATAGACGAGTAGATTCTAATTTTAAATGAGTTAAAATGAGATACACGCATCGAAACAATAATTAAATACCATGAATTAAAAAAGTTAATAAAATTGTACGCATCCTGAATTTTGAGGCAGGATTGAAAAAAAACTGTTTGAATATGTCGAACGTAAATCTCATTCTTGTGCTTATAATGTCTACTAAATAATTTACCTGAATCTAAGGCCTCAAACTTTAGTAAAATCCGCAGCTTTGCCTTCGTATTTGGGATGGGATAAAAAATTGATGTCATTGTGGTAATAAAACTCTGAATGGGTAATTTAAAACTAATCGACACACTCATTCACCTGCTTACCAATTCGTTACATGGGATTGAAAACTTGCTTTAGAGTGACATCAAAGCCAGGGTTACTGGCGTAAGGAACTTCAAAAGCCACATTCCTCATGCGTCTTCTCCGAGAGATTAAACAAGTCGAGTGAAGTCAGATTCATCACTCTCCAGCTTTCCTTAACATGGACCACAAGTGCATGTTGTCCCAAGTCTTTCCCTTAACTAATGTGCGTATAAAAAAGTGACGGTCGGTCTTGGGGAAATGGATTGCCTGGTATGTCCTCCACCTGAAAGGCCCACTTTCAGTACTTTTGGGTTACTCAACCGTATTATTAGAAGATTTGGGAAAATAAGCCAAGAAAAAGCAGTTGGCGATGCTCCATGTTCGATCTTATTTACGTACTTGTGTTTTGAGATTGCTCCTGGCGTTGGCATTATCAAGTGTAAGGCATTACAAAAGCACTGGATTCCTTTTGGAGAACTTTCGCGAATCGCTAAGCTCATTTTGCAGAGAATTTCTTTATGGCCCGCGGAAGGAAAATATCGTGTTCAACACAATTCATCGCAGTCATATTTTCATTCTTTTTTCAAAACTTTGTTATCATTCAAAAGGGTTCGTTTAAGTATTTTGGAGAAAAAATGGTATTCTTTTCGTTCATTTATATAAGCGGTTCATGTTTTATCTTGCATTTCTGACCCTTTTGAAAACTCTTATGAAACTTTTTTTAAAAATTCCTATCGGACTTGTTATCTTGACATTAGCAAACGTTCAGAAAGACAAGCTAAAGTATTCCCAACTATACATACTTTATTAAAAGATTCACATGTAAGCATTTATTTTTACGTTAAAAATTTAGCCGGAAATAAATTTTTCCGAGATACAAATTGACAAGGAGTATTATATTTTATGTGTGACCTTTAAAACGTCAAACCTATTTTACGTCAGCAAAGTGATTCCCAAAACTAAACTAAAAGTTTTTGTGTGATAAAGATAAAAATTGTCTAAAGTTTTAGAATAACATTTATTAAATAATGTCAGTTCAGTACCAGCATAAGAATAATAAAATTTGCACTGCTCAAATAAAAACTGAACCAACTACGACCAACGCACTTGACTTGATGCCTATTTTTTTACTCTGAAAAGCATGTACATATTTGCGTAAAATTGTTAAGCATTAAACAACTTAATTTTTTACTTAAAGAGCACAGGATATCCTGAAAGCTGCAAGCAACGCTTTATTTTTTTCATCTAATTTTCACTGCTCCATAAACAATAAATGCCTTTTTCCTTGTGAGAAATGCGTAATGTGTACCCAAAAGAGTTAAAAGTATGTACATGTCTGCATGATATATCTCTGGCTCTGATTTCAGGTATGTTTCAGAACGTGAGAGAGATTCCTTATTAGCACAACGAAAGAAAAGGAAAAGATTGATGTTACAGATAAAGATAACACTGTAATGTTTGATACATGTAAAAAAAGTCTGAAAGATATAAGCACACATTTATCTCTAATGCAAAGTTTTGGTGAAGCGTGTTCAGCGTGGATTGCAAAGTTTAATAAACTTTTGTTGTTGTTTCTAGTTTTTATATGCCTTGTATATCCGCGAGTCTTTGGAGAATGCACCATGGAATGCGGTGCATTGGCATTGGCTTTTTTTAAAGAAGCTTTTTTTTACCTTGCGTCTATACATCATACATGCATATATGCATATAAATACATGCATATAAATATGTATATAATCATGGCAAATGTACACATTTCACAACTATGAAATGTGCTTTTAATATAAAAGAGAAACAACTCTTTGAAACCAGCTTGTTTACGCTTGTGCTTCTGTTGCATCATTTAAAAGTTTGTCTGATTCTTCTGAGAGAGCAGAAAAACCGGCTACGAGACCAGGTTACTTTTTTTGTGCGATGCGTATTTGAAAAGACTGGGTGCGTTTCTTCTGAACTTTGTATTATGACTTTTTGTAACATTCTCGGTCAGAGTCGTAAGCATAAGTTGAGCAAAACCTTTGACCTTTTGCTCAATAATAAAATGTCGGCTTGCGTATGTATGTATGTAACTATATCGTATACAGTTAAAAGCTGTAAAAACTTGCAAGGATTTTATAAGGCCTTTGCTGGCTTGTATCTGATTATCTTTATCGTAATCCACTGTTGAGTGGATGATTAGAAGTCGCACTTAGGGAAAACATATACTGAAATGTGGAAAGGAAGCGGAATTGCAGAGCTGAACAAGACAAGATGTTTTAGAGTAGAATTTAATTTACTTGTTTGGGAAATTTAGTGCTTTTCACTCGATTTAATTTCATCACTTGCGAGTGGTGAAGAAAGAGAGAAAACTCTTTTGAGTTTTGAACTTGGCCGAAATTTTTAAATTCATTTTCATCAGCAATATTATTATTTTGAAATGAAAAGCATACAAATTCATACGTAATTAGAGGGCTCCACGCGAGCTGCACATGCACTAATTGCCCCCATTGATTTCTTGATGATAGCGTTGACATAATCAAGTCAACGTAGCATAATATTTACAAAGGTTATCGGGATGTGCCATATTGTGTAAAGTCAATTTTTACATCACCAGCTTTTATAGAAGCATTGGAAGTATATGCACTCAAGATAAGAGGGAAATTGGCTCAATGAAATTCGTTGTGAGGATTTAATCGATTCGTAGATACAATCCGTAAACATTTCATGAAGATAGTGTATGTATTTACATACTAACTTTTCCCCTATAGATTTATCCATACAAAGTAAAATTAAATTCTGCGAGATAGCCAAAAATGTTGCTTGCTGCTAGTATTCAGTATTGCGTGCTCGGTTATTTTTGTTGTGCTTCATTCATTAACGATCTGCATTAAACATTTACATTTAACGCACGTTTTATATTCTATATATGCTGTACGCTGATGATGATGTCAAATCTGTTGGGTTTTAAAAGGATGTTTGCCATTTATTGATATAAGGTACATATTGAAAAGCGTATTATTAACTTGCGTACAGAAAACTTGAACTTGTTTAGGTGAGATGTTTCGAAGAGATATCTTTAGTTCTCGAAAACTGATGCTACAAGGAATGGTTATTATGGTTATATGCCGAGTTGTTGGGATATTGCGAAAAAATCCCTTTGTTTGTCAAAAAGGGAAATGTAAAGAGGAGGTTGGAAGGAAAAGAAGAATCACAAATGTTGGCATTGCCATGCGTGTTTGCTGTACATGCATCATGCAAGGTTTGAATATAATATTATTACTAACCTACCCCATCATTTTTTTTTACTTCTGTGAAGAAGGCTTTCATTATTATTGCGAAAGCTCTTTTTTTGTGATAATATTTTTCTTGCACTTTATTAAAGGCGCCCATTCTACCGTGTATTATTCCGATTCTTTTTGATGTGCAAGACTAATAGACGGGGGCCTTTTGATATAAAAATACTTGTAGAAACATGTATGAAGACAAAGTCTATTTTACGCGTGAGAATATTGCAAACTTTAATATTGTTCATATATGCTCAAGGCATTGAAGACTTTGTTTTTATTGAATTCGCCCATTACGGGTAAACATCCCACGGGATTGCAAGTTTCAGGGGCATCTTGATACATACTGGTACTTATCTTCCCTTTGTCTTGTGATCCGAGCATATGCGTTCAAACGATCTCGCATCACAATTTCATTCTAAAAGTCAATTACAAATACGTTTTTTGCAACATTTCTTTATCTTTCACTGGCCATAATCATGTGCATTTATAGAATGTAAATTATAATAAAGCAATTTTTGTGTAATTCTTATAGATCGAGGGGAGCTGAGCTTGGTTCGGGCAGTATGAACATAAATGGTGAGTTCATTTACAAATGAAGGATTAACTTCACATTGCGACGAGAATAATACTATTGAGACCATTTTCTTCGTGTCAAATATTTATGCCATTTGTTTTTTTTTAATTCCCAGGTCCACCTATAATGGACATGTCAATGAATCCGAACGGCTACCATCAACCCTATCTTCCCCCAACGATGATGCCCCCACCGCCTCCTCATAGTGTAGCTGGAGGACCACCTCATCACAATGAACAACCTGGGGGTGGCATGCCTGTCGGGCCACCTCAACAACAACAACAGCAGCAACCGCCGCCTGCTCATCCTCCTCAGCAGCAGCAGCAACCTCAGCAACAAACTCAGAATCAAACGACGACAGCAAATAATGCCACTGGAAGTAACTCCAATCAAACTAGTGAAAGTGGACAACAAAATAGTACGGGTCTAGCGGGTCACACGACCTCCAGTGGAGAAGCGACGACGACTCCGAGAGAGACGAAAAAGAAGTGTTGGCCTAAAAAGAAGGTGTATAAAAAGCCTGATCCCAATGCCCCAAAGCAGAGGAGATTTTCAGGTACACATTTAATTCTATCATCACCAGATCAGTAAGCTGATTAAATACGATGTCGTAGCTACTGTAACCGCCTTTAGACGAGGGCTCTCAAACTAGATTTGGTGCACATTTATACTGTATTATTTGCAACACAAAATTCCAAGTAGGAGTTTAATCAGTCATCTCCCTCCTTTTGCCCCTTTCAACGTGATGAAAAAGGATTGAATGGAGTAGCCACAAGCCAAACTAATTTTTCAAGCAGGCTGGAAGATAATTAATTCGATTAGTTTGACTACGTTCAACCTCCCATTGTCTTGAGCGCTCATTTTTTAAAGCTGATTTTGTGCTGTTGCAAAAGATCCGAGTCCGTCCATTGTTGTTCACGTTCGTTCATTAGCATGGTGAATAGGGCCTATGTATGTGTAATGGCAGCAACAACTATGAGGCATGTTCGAGATTAGCAAAAGCGTATTATGCATTTGACAGGGATGATACATTTTTGGCATTCTCCGTATCATCAATCATCTCAGCAGGGACGAAACTTTTTGGTGACGGGTGTAATGCATCACTTTCCTAGAGTGAGAGAGAGAGAGAATGGAAGAAGCAGACGAAAACTATAAAAAATATAGGGGAACGAGACAGAGTTCCAATCCGATGGGGTCTCTCTTTCTCTCTTAAAAAATCGTAATCCCCCTAAAGTGAAGTGAACTCGATGATGGATGAATATACTAGACTAGATTGCGTTTTCTAAAAAGAACACATGAAAAATACTCTTTCTTGTAGGACCCAGATATATTTATAATTCGTTTTAGTACACGAAATTCTGCAATACTTCAGAGACCATTCAGCTGGATGATGTGGAAGAATAGTAATGCACGACTTTGTTTTTGAGAATTCCAATTGCATGATGGAATTGGAATGAACCATGAACTCAGATCTATTTTTACTTTCACATGACAGGAAAACAAATTCAAAATGCATTATGACAATGACAGCTTCTATCATTTCTTGGTATTCCCATTCATCGATCCTTTTCGGCACCACGGAAGACGAAGTTATGAACAAATTGAAGTGTGATATCATGCTAACGATAATTAATTAAGAGGACCAGACCTAGGCCTAGATGTTTGCTAACGGTGTACCAAAAACTACCAATTTAATTTCAATACTCTACAGCTGCAAAAGGATGAATCATCAATTTGATTACATTACACCGTGCCTGCACAAGAGACAAAATGATGCCATGTAATTCATACCCATTTGAGCATAACGTAGCAGTTCTTGAAATTTGTTGGAAATGTAACGTTTTGCACTTATGGAGTCATGCTCCAAGTCTCCAAGTGCAAACTGGATTAAAATATGACACGCAAATCGTTAGCCCTCGAATTCAACGTAACAGATTAATGAATGCAGAAAGATGAATAGACTCGTTTGAATAGAGTAGAGTCGCGGGGATTTATAAAATGATAGTCTTCTTTTTTTTAGCAAAAATGTAATGAATGCAAAAATAACTCTTTGGTTTGCAGGATACTATGTGTATATGAGAGAGCGAAGAGACCAATTAAGGTCGATGTACCCAGAGATGCCTTTCTATAGAGATTATTCGACAACTGGCACAGGAATGGAATAATATGGATCGAGAAATCAAACAGGTAAAGAATTTGTTTTGCAACTGCAACAGAACCTGGCATTCAGACTCAGAAAAGTATAACTTCTTGAAACCATTGATTTTTCCGATTTTTCAAGTGACGTGACAAGTATGAAAATACTAGATTCATTTTCTAGTGTATTGCTTGTGAAGTTGTAACATTATTATTTTTGTTTTGGTAAAACCTTAGAAATACCTGGACTCGGCGGAAGCTGATAAGCAGAACTACGAGCGGGAGATGAGCGCATACAAGAAGACTGAGGCGTACAAATCGATGAACAAGAGGAAGAAAAAGAATCACGCTGCCCATACCAATCAACAAAGTGGGCCTCTGGACATGAATATCTCAGGTGCGACTGGCAATAGTTCTTTCGGACATAATCTTTCGGGTAGCTCCGCCATGAATATGATGACCCGGCCGACTCACATAAATCACGAAACGGGTATGGAAATACCAATTTTTACCGAGGAATTTCTCGACCACAACAAAGGTTCGTTGCCCTCCTTTCGACCCCTCTCTTTTAGCAAAAAAAATGACAACTACGCGCAGCCAGCGACAATTTATTTCAGTATTTCTTTTCCTCTCTCTTTCTCTCTTGTAAAGTTCAAAAAAAACTTTTTCTGTGTGCAAACATTTAAAAGTTTCACTTTTTTTTGATTTACAAAGTAATTAAACTTGAATTAATAATTTCAGTTCCTTTCAATAGTAAAACAATGACTTTGACTACGACTTGAAGGATGATGGCCTATGTCCTATGTATATAAATAATATTTAATTGTGTTCACTGTGAACAAGTCATTTTTGTTAACTCCCAACTCATTGCGAATCACCATTTACCTATAGCCAATGGAGTCCATCTCTGGGGATTAATGGAATATCAGCTTAATGCGACATTAGTCGTGACAAGAGTTTTTTCAAAATTCACTTTGTTTCACTTTCTCCCTCCTTCCTCCGGAAGGGATCGGTTTTAAGGAAAAAAATCTCGTCTGTCGGTGATGGGTTTCAGTTTTCAACTGCATTTATATCAAAGCACATTTGTTGTATTTAGAAATAGAAGCTTAAGTTTCAGACTTGTTTGGCTATTTTTCTTCAAAGCTTATAAATATTTAATCAATCACGTCATTTTCTTCTCATAATTTTAGAGGTGGAAAGTGTCAGTAGGGCATTTTTAGTTGTAGCTGTAGATGTAGGTTTTGTTGGTTTCTTTCTCTGGCATTGTTTGCTGCATACATCATAATAAAATCCAGGAACCGGAAGCCACAGTGCACTTTATGTAAAAGATCTTTTTTCAATTCGTAGAAGCTTTTACTAATATACTTTATTATTAGTTCTTGTCGACTTTTTAAAAGCTGTTGTAGACTCGCAATTAACCATCTAAATTTGTCCCATAAGTTTGCCATATAATTAGGTTGGGGTTTTTATTAAGTTGATATTACTAATGACTTTCAAGTAGTAGCATTAGTTAATTTTATTGTGGTTAAACATAATCTTGTTCTCTCACAAAATCCAAATCAACTCAACA
>JAHZMY010000948.1:0-25060 GCA_027743915.1 Seira sanloemensis
AATTTTGAACTCAAACAAAGCCTAGCCGTTTAAAACTGTCTAAAACACCAGTGTAAAACTAAAACACATATATGTTGGTACACAATGTAAAAATTAAAACAAACTATGGCTGGGGGCATTGTGAGACAAATAATTTACGTAATGCACACAACTTTTTGGGCAGTTTTGAATAGTTTTTTAAAACTTTTTTTCTGGGAAAAACTATTTCTCCATTCCACCTGCAGTTGGAAAAAACCTGTAGTTGGGAAAATCCCAACACTATTTGAAAGGTATGGTTTTGGGATAGAAGAATGCAATTGAGAATATGCAAGGACTCATTAGGCCCTCACATTAAAGAGCAGCGTGATATCCTAATTTCCAACGTGTTTACAGGATGTGAGTGTAAATTCGAGCGAACTGTGAATGAGAACAAAACAAAAGTATTTTTAAGTAGCTCTGACTTTGAACGAGATTAGTGTACTATGTTGTATTTTAGGTAAGGACGGGAAATCGTCATCAGATTTTGCAATACAGTATAGTGGTCGTTAAGCTATCGATAAAATGAGATGATATTAACTTAATACTCATTCTCCAAAGCTCCATCGTTAAAATGCTAAAAGCCATTTTAAAAGAGAGGAGTTTATGAAGTCGGGATATAAGAGTTTTGAAAACGTGTCGATTAACGTGCTCCATGACTTCTGCTGAGGAGGTTTGTTTGGAAATGCATAATTCATAATCGTGTTTAGGGCCTGCCAATTCTGCATATTTTGAAAGGTTGGAATACGTTCCAATTTACACTCGAGTCTTGAAAATTATGTGGATTAATGCAATTTTAATCTTGATATCTAGGAGTTTTGGGGTTCAATCGTATTCTGCATTTTTAATCAGAAGTGGATACTGAATGTATGTACATATATCGAAAACATTTTACAAACTCATAAAAATTGCAGGTGTCAGTTGCAACTTTCTGATTGAGCCAAATGCTCGCAGTTGTGTAAATGCATACTCATCATCACCTTTGAGCAGATATTTTGTCATAAGATTTAGATTTATTTTGAAATAAAATATTAGCCCTTTTCTCGCCGCTCATGGACAATTGTGCTGCTGTCCTATTTTGCACCCACGCAGATTCAGTTTTCCTCCAAATGACATTCACTACAAATTTGCTGGAAGTAATGTTTTTGAGATACCCTACATCACCTTTTTATATTCTAATAATAGCGACTAACGACATTTTGTATTTACAATTTTAATGGACTCGCATACACACGTTATGCTAACGTTCTCATGCTCGCCTCCCACTCTCTCATTAGTAATTCACGATGCAGCCATGCAATTAACGGTAGCATATATAGTATTCCCTACAAGAATCAATTTTCCCGTTCAAAAACATTTTTTTCTATTCCCCCATACCTTATGCCTTTACCCAATCCTTTACTCCAAAACCAAATCCAAACTCAAAATGTGAACTCTCCTCCGATACCCAAATCCACTCAGTTTCATTTCTAATCACGATGATATTTGCATAAAGTCTGTGCAATGAGAGTTTGTGCTGGTGTTTTTTTGGCTGTTGACACACTATTCCACTGTCAACAACTGAATCATTGAATCACAATTCTCAAGTGGAACTTTATATGTGTGTGTTTTCTTTCCCTTTCACTGTTCACGGTTCACATCGAGCCTTATACTCTTTTACCTGTGCAAAGTTTTTTTTTGTCAAAAACATGATGAGTACATACATGCTACATACCTACGAACATGAATGAAATGCCGTGACATCAATAAGAGCGTAAATAAAACAAGAATTTACATCATGTAGACCGTTGAAGTTTGGAGTTTGGAGACACTTTTCCACATGTATGCATGCTGTATATGTGTATTTACAAGGACGCCTTACAACTGTAAAAGCTTTTCCATTTTCCATACTACGTCTTTTTTTGTATGAAAAGCTCACACATATAGAGATTTGGCCAATTCACTTTTATTGAAGTGTCTTTTTTTCTTTTTCTGTCGTCTGTTGTTGGAATGGAATTAGAATCGTGGGTATGTGTGTGAATCATATTGTCGATAGATTATATGTAGATGCCAATAAAACTTCGAGCTTTGTATTTACTAGTATGTGTGTTGTGTATTTTTATAGTACATATGCCGCGGAAATGGTGTGATTTGAATCATCTCTTATGCTCAGAATTCAGTTCGAGGAGGATTTGCCGTTATGTTGATGTTGGGATAAATATGCAAGAAACTGAGTCATAAATAGCACGGCAACGGCACGACTGCTGAATCCATGGATTGCATGGAACTTAAGGGTTGGAATATTTGCCGGAATTGTTCCAGTAGACTTCAGTGTCCGAAAATCGAAAATTTCTTTGTGAAAATCTTAAATATTGTACAAAGTTGTTATAAAAAATTGAGAATATTTCTTTTGAAGGTCGCCAAGTTGAAAATTTTAAACATATTTTACTTGGTGAGGAAGAATTTGCATTTCATATAGTACATCTGGTACACTCGTGATCTGGGTAGTAATTAAATATCTTCTAATATCAAAATTCCCAAAATGTCTTAAAACTCCAGAACACTTCTAGAACTCCTTACAGAACAACAACAGTCATTTATTTCCATTCTTTATAATCTAGTGAAAATTTGAAACACCTTTTTGCCAATGCAATATGAAACAGAATCTCTTCCATTGGTAAAAGTTTATTCGCTATTTTCCCATCCCAACTTTCTGCCACACTTCATACCTCATTTCCACTACTCCTTTCACCAACTTGCGAATATTCGCAAATTTCAAAAAATGCCCTTTCTTCTTCCATTATAATCGCAGTCCGTTTACAGCCGGTGGTGGTGGTACTCATCCCAATAAAAAGTCTCATCCTCATCCTTCTCTCACTCCTTTTCCTCCAATCTCTCTCTATGAAATGGAGACGGACAGATGGAGAATTGAAATTGTATTGTAATTGTAACCCAGTTTCTATCATTCTCTCTCTCTCTCTCTCTCTTCTGCCATTTCCACCACACGTTTATATCTCCGTAATCCATATCCATACATCCATACGAGTTCATAGTACATACTCAAATAATATGGCTTTCCGCTTAAAAAAATAGCCGAGAAAAATCCTCATCATCCAACTCCAACTCCAACTTCACTATTCACTATTCACACACAAGCTTTTGCTGAGAGCTGAACGCTGAAGCTCAAGTGCTTTCATTTCATCGGGCTCGAAATGTCGAAATCCGCACATACTTCAAATTCTCTCAGAGAGAAAGATAGAAGGAGGACGCATTGTAATTGCACTGCAAATTACGCGCATTCTGCGTATTCCCAAAATTTATGTTACGGGATAATACACTAAATATACATACATATAAGAATTTTTGCCAATGTATAATTTTACTACTCTGAATCGCAGCCCGCAATGCAGTCTGCCATGCCATGCCATGAACTCACAAGAAGATAAGCATCAGAT
The DNA here is from genome assembly GCA_027743915.1 of Seira sanloemensis. Taxonomy (NCBI): domain Eukaryota; kingdom Metazoa; phylum Arthropoda; class Collembola; order Entomobryomorpha; family Entomobryidae; genus Seira; species Seira sanloemensis. The sequence continues at coordinate 3,450 of JAHZMY010000948.1, forward strand.
AATAAAAATCTGTGAGAGAACAACATGGAATTAGCGAAAACAGGGAATTAAATTTGTGGGGAGAATTCGCTCAAACTAATGAAACCAAGAGTTATTTTTTTTTAGGTTTTAGGTCTTAGGCTTAGTTTATTTTGCGCGATTTCATGGTGTCGAAGGAGGAGGAAGGATTTTTTATGTGTTGTAAAAAGGGGTGGTTAATGCGAATGTCACACAGTTTGTTTTTGTTGATCTTCCGCGCAATTACTTATCCCATATAGTTCAACTCCCACCGGATACTTTCCGTTAGGGATTTTATGGTGAGTTGTGGATTTTTGGAAGAGCTAGTTTTTGGAACTTTGGAGCATTAAAAGAGGGTGTAATACGCAGTAATACTAACATGGAGTTGAAATGGAGAGTAGTGGCTGCCGAATGGAGGATAAAAAAAGGATGTTGATGACACGGAGCTGTTGTAATTGTTGTAATAATATGGGTTAGTTGCAGTTTTTTCTCTAGAAAATATTTGTGTTGGAGGCTTAAAAATTTATTAAACTTGCAGTATTAAGTAAATATACCTAGCTAGATTTGAATATAAGGTAATTCGTTATATTCCAATTTTAAAAATTTGTGGTCGTTTCGCATACTTCAACATACTATACTTTAAACAAATTTAATTATGCTATATTCCTTTATTGCCAGTAATTTTGTGAACGACAAATCAAACACAAAGTTTATACAGTAACCGCATTTTTGCATGTATTTAGATACACGACACAAAACACGAACGTAAAAAAGTTACGTTGTATTTTTGTAAAAAAAAGTATGCTTTTTACCCTCTTTATTCAATCCTTCCGGCCAAATTCTATGCATGTGAAATATTTAAAAAAAAGTTTCAATTCACATCTTTGACCAGATGCAACCAGTGTTTTGTTTTTTATAGTGTTATGTACCGAGAAACGATCTCTACCAGAATTTAAATGTAATAATGTGCTTGCATACATTGTACCTTATGTATATACCTATGTAGATATTTTGCAGTAAATTCTTGAAGATTCTGCAAGCGTGCCAAAAGCACAACTCCCTAGACAAATGCAATGACATTCCTCTTGGAATCATCCTCATTACGAACGTATCTCACTTGGAAAGAACAAAGACGCCTTGTTCTCACACATGAAAAATCCTCTGCATCCCATCCAACATCCATAACATCTTCATTTGTTTATTCTTCAATCTTCGCATTAAATACTTTTGCATACTTTTACTACTAATGCAAATAAAAGCGAATACATACATTCCACACATAGTACATACATAAATAAATGACGATGGTCGTAAATCACCTCACCACAGACAAGGATTAATTCGCACCAAAAGAAACTCTCAAACTCATTGAGAACAATGCTTCCAATTCATTCATTCCTCCTCCCAAAGGAAAGCACTAATAAACTTCCAGCTTATTACAGGCTTAAGGCAATTAAGCCGAGTCAGAACTCAGAAGACGACATTATTTCAGCATTTCCCAACAAATATTCATCATTTTCATGCGTAAAGCACTCACCCTCATCACAGCTCAGAGTTATTTCACGCACTTGGCTTTCATCCTTTACACATAAACATCTAGAGACAAAGTTGCAATAAAACATTTACTGAATGAATAATATTTAGCTTAGTTTGAAAACGAGAATTTCCTTTAACCTCTCCAAGTATTTCTTGCAAGTGTCTTAAGTAAATTCTTATACACACACGCTGCCAAATTTTTCCCTTTCTGTATTCCTATTGCCCAACAACCCAACAACCCAGCTCAGAGGGAAACGGTTCGCATTCGCACTCGCATTTTTATTTGTGACGATAAGATCTCAACAGCAGCAGCAGCATTGTTATTACGAGCTCAAAGTTCACTGCATTTTCTATGTTCTATATAAAATTATGTATATATTTCGTATGGGTTTTGCGAGGGCGTTCATTTCATTTTCTGTGTGTATAGTTGGCAAAAGTTTAGGAGAAGAGAGGAAAAAGAGTGTTTGTGCAACCCTTGCAGCAACACCTGTGGAACGTCTTAGTCTCAGAGCTCTTGTATGCGTGTGGCGTGTGCATATGGAATTCTATACTTTGTATTATTCGTAGATTGAAGAAATTATAGGAGTTTTGCATATGTATGTACTCACATTTAAGTACAGTTTCTTCGACAATTCGAGTGAAACAGCAACGTGTGTGAGTGTGTGCAAAATGATTGTATATAGGATTGTTTAAGAGAGAGATGATGACGATGAGTCATATGAGTATGAGTATGAAACGTTCGCAACTGTAAACATGAATTATTAATGAATTCATGAGTGTGTAGTTTCGTAGTTGCTTCACCTCACCTTCGGCTTGGAGTTGGAGTTGGAGTTGGAGTTTTGTTGGAGAACGAGAATGAGATGATGATATGTAAAAAGTTCGAGTTAATAAATATATAGGGTTGTTTTTTCTCGAGTCTTTGTAGTTACTAGTTGGAGGATGACAGCAGGTGATATGATGCGGGGAATGAAGAGAGAAAAGGCAAAAGTATTTAGTATTACGGAGCAGGACAAATGTTGACAAAAAATTAGAGAAGTAGATACAGGTATGAAGTACTGTAAAGAAATGAAATGTGCAAGAAGGCGAAGAGAAGAGGATTCAGATGAGTGGCATTTCCACATTGTTTCAGAAACAGGAGATACATATACATACATACGTATCTATGCAGATAGGTGGAAAGAATGATCCATGTGCAATGTGAGGAGGATTTTGCAATGGGTTTGATGAAGGTTTTGCAATATGCAGAAGAAGTTTTAGAAGAGAGAAAAGGCAAAAGTATTTAGTATTACGGAGCAGGACAAATGTTGACAAAAAATTAGAGAAGTATGGGTATGAAGTATGAAGTACTGTAAAGAAATGAAATGTGCAAAAAGGCGAAGAGATGAGGATTCAGATGAGTGGCATTTCCACATTGTTTCAGAAGCAGTAGATATATACCACGTATCTATGCAGATAGGTGGAAAGAATGATCCATGTGCAATGTGAGGAGGATTTTGCAATGGGTTTGATGAAGGTTTTGCAATATGCAGAAGAAGTTTTGAATATGATTTATTTAATTTACCTGCATTTCTGTGTGAGTTTGAGTTTGCAAAAGTTTCTCAAGACTTTCCAGTGCCAAAGTTTGATATTTTGTTTAGGGAGTTGTTAAATAAATGATCTGAGGGAAAATTTGCATGTGTGAGCAAATGATACCGAATATTGGAATTGTTTTAAAGTGAAACGTGACGTGTGTATATTTTTTCTAAAGAGAAGACAATTTTGATGTATTTTTATAAAGTTAATTTTTATTTCAAAATCATTGGATTACACACATGCTACATAAAGAGTAATGAAAAACACCAGATTTTGCAAGCGTCAATTGAGTTTTAGGTAAAGCACATACAACGACAAATGTAGAAAATTATTAAGTATCATGACAGACGCGTAGTAAAACTTTATCGGATTTTGCCAAATTTTATATGATTTTGAAGGTTAATAACTGCAAAAGACGATTTTGATTATCCCGTTTCAAACTCAATGTGGCTTATGAAAGCTAGGAAATTTTCCTTAGTTCTAAAATTTTGCCTTGCAGCACCACCAGAAATAGTGTCTGTGCGAATTTTAATTGTCAAAAACTGAAATCTACTCATGCTTACTTACATATGTGTAATTGTAATTAATTACTTTTGGCATAAGATAAATTAAAGTTTATATTTACTATTTATATTAATCTTACTAATTTGTTTTTGTTTTTTGCAGAACCCACCGGAAAATGTGGTCATCAACATACCCATGTCAAGTAAAAGTGAAAGTGTAACTTTGACCAAGTGGTAGTGCTCTGGTGTTAAAATGTGATCTCTCATTTAAAATATTCAACACTATTTTCCAAACCAGTCATTGACATGGGCCAAACAATCAATTTTCTGTGAGACCAATCGAACCTTGACCCTTAAAAAGATAAAAATTGCATACAGACTCTTCTGCTGAAGCCTCCACGTCCATGCGACTTGCGACTTGGACCCTTGGGCGTCTGGCTAAATCTCCATATTTTTTTTTTCCTATCATCATTATTATTATTATTGGTAGCAGCCTAAACTCCAAAATATCTCGGTGTTCGATGAGTCGATAGCGGGTGGAGGGAGACGGCAACTCGGTATTTTTCCATTGGGCCATGAAGAAGTGGACCGCGAAAGGGATGTCTTGTGTTCCGTTTCGTTCGTGTAATCAACAATGTCGAGTACGTCGACAAACGTCATCAGTCTCTGTCCACCATACCGGATGACACGTTCCGGTATGCGAGGACGCTGGAAGAGCTCCTCCTCGATGCCAATCACATAAGGGAGCTGCCCAAGGTAATTTTGAAGACCATAGATTAAACATGAAAATCGGATTGTTCGCAGAGAATTTCGATCACGCTAATATTTAGAACACATTTTAAACAAGAGAAGACGTTCAAACAAATCCAAGTGATTGTGTCGAAAATTAAGTAGCCTTTGAATTTTGGAAGAATATGCTCTCTTTAGAATTTTTCCAAAAAAATTGCTTAAACCTCGAGCATTAGTTTAAAGAATCGTCTAAAAAATTAAATCGAGTTTTGCCATAATGAATTTTTCAATTAAATTCTGACATTACCCCAAAAACTCCAGTTTCAAAACTTTACTCAGTGTCAGGCAATTTACATTGATTGAAGTGTTTCTGAATTTGAGTATGGAAATACACTAGAAATCACACTGGCTTCCTTCGACTTCTCATCATTTTGAATCTATTTCTTACGAGGAAATTGATTTGCGAAGTCGAGTTTGTCAAACCTGGAACTTGATGATTATGATGAACTCGAATAGACAAAGTGAAAGAGATAGTTTAATGTCGTATGTCTGTACATGATTATGATTAATTTGACTTGCCAATTCCTTTTTTGTCTTGTTTATGCGCGGGGTAAATAAGGATTCTTCCTTACATACAAGTACATACATACATTAAGGAAGTCTTGTAAGTGAAGCCTGTCATCACAAATATTTGCTGCGTTGAGTAATCCCATTAGCTAAATAGGCCGCGTGGGGGAGAAAGTTCCATGCGAAAAGACAAAGTTTACTACAAGGGCGCCGAAAGTAGNGTAAGTGAAGCCTGTCATCACAAATATTTGCTGCGTTGAGTAATCCCATTAGCTAAATAGGCCGCGTGGGGGAGAAAGTTGGATGCGAAAAGACAAAGTTTACTACAAGGGCGGCGAAAGTAGCAACTGGGATAGTATTCCATGGCTTTCTTCATTAAAAAACTTTAAAAAGGAAGCAACTTAAGAATCAGAATGAAACGAGATAGATGAATACATTTTTATCAAAGACAATGATTAACTTATAAACTTGTATGCAACCATAAAAGAACTGTATCTGTACTTAATCATATTTTCCACTTCCTTTACTAAACCAACCTTTGGAATGCAAACTTTTTTTGCCGATTTCTCTATTTTAACAAATGTATCCAGAATTTACTTGCCTTCTATTTAAATTGAAATTTTAATATTTTGACTACATTATTCTCCAGCATGATTATTCATTCATTACTACATCACTATCATTTGACTTTATTGCAGACGATTTATAATTAATTATTCAAGTTTCAAACAATTAATTTTATTCGCGTTTTTTCTTTTTGCAATTTCATGTCGTACGTAACTTTCCATTTGTGAAGTATTTTCTAGTAAGCTTTGGCTGCATTTTTTTTAACAATCATCTAATCATTTTACTTCGGTAATTGCCCTATGCCCTTTCCTTTCCAACCAAGAGAAAAACGAAAAACAAACACATTTCAAGATTTTATGGTGACACTGACACGACCATCAACTCAAAGAAAAATCCACACAAAAGCTAAACACAATTTAAGCCAGAAATCTCCAAAAAATGTCTGAAGAAATGAAAGGAAAAACTAGCGCCAGAGCCAGAACGCTGTTAGAAAATGAAAATCGGATGTGATGCAAATCAAACGGATGCGTTTAGCATTCTCCCTTCCTCTCTTTCTGACTTTCTTTCTTCATCCTTCTTCTTCTTCTCTTCCTTTTCCCTTGTAAATGAGTATATATACATATAAGTATGTAAGTAAGTAAGCTGTAAAGCCTTTTTTCCTAACAAATGTTCCTCATCTCTCGCTGACGACTCGAGGCTCGAGAGAGTCGAGAGGAGAGTGAGATTTATGAGCCATAAAAATCGGTGGTGGATTTCCACGCAATTTAGAAATCAGAATGGAGAGTATGCGCCCAATAAGTTGCCATTATTTATTTATTCCTTCCAAGTGCACGCAAGCGATGAATGATCCTCCTGATCGTTAGTCTTGTTGAGGTATTTGCTTTTGAATTCTTTCGAAAAAAACGAGTTTGTATGTATCTACAGAAGGATGTGCAGGATGAATCAATTTGGCTCTTTAAAAGGATTTGCAAATTTATAGCTATTTTAGTTGAGCCGATTTTTTTATGGGAAACTGGAACAGTTCACTTAGATATTATGTACATATATTGCATAATTTGCATATTATTCAAATTCTTTCATGTAACTTCCATTAGGAAACTCTTAGCACGGCATTTTCAAAGAGAATTGATCAATTTGCAATGAAAAAAGTACCTTGAGAATGTGTCTTTTTCATGAACAATTTAAACATGGGAAATTTTTTGTAGGGATAAATGGATCCATATGTACAGAAGACATGCATTTCTCTATTTAAGTACAAATTGGAAATTTATGAGCAGTAGCAGTGAGTATGTGATAGGATTTTTATGTTATTGGGTAATAAATAAAATATTTTGATTGTTGTGTGTTTGTTTTTTTATTCGCAGCAACTGGTCAACCTGACGAGGCTGAGAAAGTTGTGCCTAAGCGATAATGAGATTCGAGAACTTCCTCCGAACTTGGGGAACTTGGTGAACCTTGCCGAATTAGATGTTTCACGCAATGGTAAATAATAGTTTTGCACGATTTGTTGATTATGATTATTTTTTGGTTAGAGTCTTGAACATCTCATTCTATTGAATTGGGGTATATCTACATATGCAAATAACCTATTAAAATCTTATTCCGTTAAAGCACATGTGAAATCTCTATTTAAGTACAAATTGGAAATTTATGAGCGGTAGCAGTGAGTATGTGATAGGATTTTTATGTTATTGGGTAATATGTAAATAAAATATTTTGATTGTTGTGTGTGTGTGTTTTTTCTTCGCAGCAACTGGTCAACCTGACGAGGCTGAGAAAGTTGTGCCTAAGCGATAATGAGATTCGAGAACTTCCTCCGAACCTGGGGAACTTGGTGAACCTTGCCGAATTAGATGTTTCACGCAATGGTAAATAATAGTTTTGCACGATTTGTTTATGTTGATTATGATTATGTTTTTGTTACAGTTTTGAACATCTCATTCTATTGAATTGGGGTATATCTACATATGCAAATAACCTATTAAAATCTTATTCCGTTAAAGCACATGTGAACTACCCAAGTGTCATATTCAATATTTTTGGTGGACTTGAATTTGAAAATTTCTGTTACAGAAATCCAAACGATCCCAACGTCGATACAAAACCTCACCCGGATGCGGACTCTGGACTTGAGCAGCAATCCTATTTCCGTGTAAGTGAATATCCTTCGTTTTTCAACGACCCATGTAAATTGATGCTTAAAATCCAAGTGTAGATACATATTAGCTATTAGCTTAAGCCATTAAAAAGTTTTAGTCACATCCCTTGTTTAGTATTAAAACCTAAACTTTAGAGCTTTTTTCTTGCCATTGTAAAAATGTAATTAGATATTTATAATACTCAATTTGTAATTATCGAGATTGTAACCGTCAGTCAAGGAAAAAGATGATTTTTTATTAAAACCTAAACTTTAGAGCTTTTTTCTTGCCATTGTAAAAATGTAATTAGATATTTATAATACTCAATTTGTAATTATCGAGATTGTAACCGTCAGTCAAGGAAAAAGATGAATTTTTAAAATTACGCTCTATCATGATTATGACCATTAGGCAAAAACTTATGGTGAATTAGGCAACGTTTGCTTTTATACGCTAACTATCTTTCCAAGGCATTCTGAGTATTATCTGGGTAAATCGGATTAGATCACGAGCTTCTTCCGCTCTTAAATTGATTACCTACATGTAGTCGATTTTTTAAAAACAAATGCTAAAGTCGTTGTAAGGAGTCGAAAGACACATTATCGTGTTCTTTATATCCCAAAGATGATCTGTTTTCTTCTGCATTCATATTTTGACTAAGTTTTTAGAATAATTTCTATGCACTATCACAGTAATTTCAACAATATTTGTCTCTTTCACTCGTAGTTTACCCTCGAAGTCAATCGTTGAATTCAATACAGTCCCCTTCAAAATTTTGTCCAATTGAAATTCTTCTATAACATTTTCCTCGTATTTCTCTAAAAAATGTCAATAGCGATAAGAATTGGATTGGAAAATGTCCCTAATTGAGAAAATAGATATCCGCCGCTTTTTTTCGGAGAAAGTGAATATGACAGCATGAGCAATAATGCATGTGGAAATTCTTCGTATCCCATCCCATCTTCCTTCCTACTCACTCCGACTGCATCAAGCATCAAGTGGGGAATGGATTTCTCTTGTTCTAGAGAAACGAAAGATGAGATGATGTGATGTGTGTGATCAACTCGATGCCAAAGGAAGAGAAACCAGAAACCGGATATACATACCTACATACATATAGATACATATAACATATATACATAGACAATGGGATAAAAATTGTACACGTGTCCATTCAATGATTCAATCGAGTTAGCTATGTATAGCCAGGGTTGGCATCTTTTTCTTTCCAAAATTTGGAAACGGTAAAGATAAATCCTTATAAGAGCATAAAGGCCCGACTTATGTCTGATATATTCTATAACAAATTGAAATTTAGACCACACGACCCTCATCCCCTCATCATTTTGGCATCATATACGATTAACATAGAGACATACATGGTACATGCATGTTAACAATACATGCCTTGGAGACACGGTATAACAAATACTACCGAAAATCCCATTCAAAAATTCAAAACCGTTGTCGAGTTATCGTGTGCACAGACCCACACAGACCCATGGACAAACCAAAAACATAAAAGCCCTCCTAAAATCGGTCCTTAATAACCAAAAAAATTAATTTTGAAACTGTTGCAAATAATGTTTCTTTAGAAATTAAAATACTATACTTACCTTGTCCAATTTTGGATCTGTATAATTTAATGTAACAAATGACGAAATATGCAACTTACTTAATTTCACCATCTTTTATATCTACTGACATTTTGGACGTGTCAAATTACTTTTTGTTGTATTTACCCAAATACCGATAAAGCACTTTGGGGCATTGTGAAACAAATCCTCCATGGACACATTACCCAACACACAACTCCTATCTTTTCTGGAACGATTGACAATTGATGCCTGTATGATTATTTTTACGAAACTCTCCTCTGGGAAATAAGTCTTGGGGAAAATTGACCAATACTTTCTCCAGCTTTCTCTTTCCTTTTGCAAGACAACAGGGGCGATAGAAACAAATATTTTAAAATCATTTCGCGCCCCTAAGGAGCCATAAGGGTCATTCAAGAACTATGCACAGCTAGCCTTTCAGTATTTTCATGCCTAAAAGAATGACGATGAAAATAAATGTTCTTTTTACAAAGAGAAATTCTTCATGAACGACCCCTTTTTTAGTCTTTGACACAAGAGACAAAAAAGACTGTCGTCTGTGTATAAATGTATTTTTCTCTTAGGTATCATGGGGAAAGCTGGAGAAAAGTGCGAAGATGAAACTGTATTTCATAAAAACATAACATCTTCATGATATCAAAAAAGTGTTATTTCCTCGAGTTGACAAATTGATTTTACTTACGTCTTTATCCCCTCTTTTTTCTCAGACGACCTTTCACTTTCACTTTGAAGTTTTCCTCATCAAATTCTAAAGGGAGGGTGATGGTGCGGCCAACTTTTCTCACAACGTGCTTTTTTCCACTCAAAAAATTCTTATGTCTGAGACATATGTAGCTTCTCAGAACTTGTTTAGGTATACAAACTTACGTACATGCTTGAGCTGGGGCGACTCAAGACATTCAATACTGGATAAAAGGCAAAATTATTGAAGAACATGATGTTTTTTTTTGAAGATTCGCTTATGCTTGGGCCTGCTGTTCTAATTTTTTTTCAAGCCATTTCTATTTAGCCAAGTTCCGTGAATCTTCCCGTTATTATTATTATTTTAAAAAGAAATCCATTAAGCTAAAATAAAAGCTGATGCAACCTTTTAACTTTTTTTAACCTCCGTTAAAAGAAATTTCCAAATACCAAAGCCATAACAGACAGATTCAATTTATCCTGGTGAATGTCAAAGGTCAGAAGATGGTTTCAGGGAAGGGAAAAATGCAGTTATTTTTAGTCCACAATTTCGCAAGAGTTTTGTCATCTTTTTCTCTGACGAATAAAGTGGAAAGCGGAAAGGTGAAAGTGAAAGCATGAAAGGAACTTTGCAAAGGGAAAGTTCTTAGACATATTTTTGTATCTCGTCAGGTGTGAACGATAAATGATCAAGGCGAAATTGTTTTTTGATTTTTTTTATATTTTGTTTGCCTTTCTTATACAAAAAGCTATTGCTTTGTGACCTTTAAACTTTGATCTAAATTTTTTGGCGTAATTATATTTAATTGGCGTGTTATTTTTTTCTGGTTATTTTGCAGACTTCCTCCCTCCTTCTGTGCTATGAAGTCGTTGTCAACCCTGACTCTGAATGATACTGCGCTGACGGAGCTTCCAGACAGCTTTTGGAAGGTGAGATATGTATTTATATGATAATATGCAAATAACCTTAGTTAGTTTAAAACTTTGTTTTTGGCACATGAACTTGACATTTTAAAAAAATTCTCACACCATAAATTTGTTTGATGTTGTAAATGTCATTATAGCAAAGCTTGTTTTATCCCTGGTTAAAAATTGAAGTTATGACTTTCCATTAATTAATTTGACATTTTCAATGTCACACGAGTCTCTTTTGACTTAAGAATGTAGAATTTTTAGCCTTTGAAGTGAGATTGGTGATGATGATTCATTTCGAATATCAATCAAAAAGTTTGAGTTGTTTTTTTTAATCTGCATCTACTGAGATCAAGCAATATATTAATGAATTAATTAAATAATTTATATTTGTAATTTGTACTTTCAGCTTGCTCTCGCTCGTGAGTGTCGAGCTTCGTGAGAATGCGCTGCGAGGGCTCCCTCCGAGTTTCGAGAACCTGCGACTCCTGGAGCGGCTAGACCTCGGTGACAACGAGCTCACAGACCTGCCCCCATTCATTGGGAGACTGACCAAACTCGTGGAGCTCTGGTTGGACCACAACTTATTATTTCGATTACCTAAGGTAAATAAACACAAGCCACTAAAATCATATCAAAGCATCTGAAGTCAAATAGGCACCATTTAATTATCACCGTGCCAAATAAATAAAGCAAGAGAAAAAATGTACAGAATTCTTAAGGGTGGGTCTCTTGCAAAATAAGAGCCTTCTATAGGTCAAATTGGGGCACATTGAAACAAGCTGAAAAATTATGTTTTTTATTATTCCAACAAGATTTTGTGGCGTCTAATGATGTTTGAACGCGAATAGGCTCGGACAAATAAGTTCAAAGTTCGGCATCAATAACATCTATGTATTTCAATGAAATACGCAAATGGCTATTGAACGTAAATCGGCATGAAACATCCATGTTTTGTTATTTTATATACAAAATTATAATAGACTGTCAGATGAATAAATGTTCTCATAATAATCTATGTATGTATATCATATTTGTATTATGTGTCATCAAGCGTTAAGCTATTTAGGTAATTGTTAGACAAAACAATTGAACGTTCTCAATTGACAATACAGGTAGAAAATTCAAAAAAAGATACTTTGCTCAGTATGTTCAATCGGAGAGATAATTTGTAGAGTGAAATTTTAGCCCGATCTGGTACAGTTGTAAAAATCAATTCTAGACATTTGAATAAAAAATGGAATGAAACTTACTCCTTTTCCCTTTCTCCTCTTCCCAGAACTCAGATCTTTTTAACCTAATCTTTGTACCAAGTTATTTACTTGCTCTCGTGAAATTGCCCAAATTATGGAAATTGAGTCATAGCTTAAACTTTTTGAAGGACAGGAGACTTTAGCATAATTGCAATTGAAGTAAACTGGGGATTGGGGAAACGTGAAACAAATGGGATATGATATCTAGTAGCAAATCACAATCGACTTTTTCTTGGCACGATAAATTTGGGTTTTCCCTTTCATTGTTTGATTCTACGCAAATTAATCAACTATTAAAAACATTCAAAAATCAAATTATTTGCGTATTTTTACTAGCAATTATATTATAATCCCATAAAACAAAAAAAATGTCGGGTATCCCAATCATTGCAGTGCTTCGCAATATTCATTTTATTATACGATTACTTGTTACTAGATTCGATGTATTCCACAAATTTTCAGTACTTTTTTAACTCCACCAATTCAACTATTCTTATTTTTTGTACCTCCTCCACAGGAAATAGGGAACTTAGTGCTGCTCACCTGTCTCGACGTGAGTGAGAACCAGTTGGACGAGCTTCCCGACGAGATCGGCAACCTGCGCAGCCTCACCGACTTCATCGCCTCGCAAAACAACCTGGACCGGCTTCCCCCGACCTTTGGACAACTGAGCAACTTGACTGTGCTCAAACTGGAGCAGAACAAGTTGTCCAAGATCCACCCGAGCTTTGGCCTCTGTACAAAGATTCAAGAGCTGTTCCTCCGCGAGAACCTCCTCGAGGAGGTTGGAGACTGGATCGCGTCACTCCACAACCTCAAGATTTTGAATATGGACTGTAATAGGATTATAACTGTGACGGAGAAAATTGAGAACTTGAAGTCGCTCGGCGTCCTCTCCTTGAGAATGAACCTGATTGAGAGGCTACCCGACGAGGTGGGCGCCTGTATCAATCTCATGGTTATCGACGTCAGCGGGAACAGGTGAGAAATTTGTCTTTAAAAGATAAGCGATGTATGTAGACTTTTTTTGGGGAAAGCAATTGATGGCGGTGAAAAACTTGGCGAAAGTTATAAGCACTAATAAAAATGCATTTTTGATACTAAAAAAAATTGCATTTGGCGATTTTTATGGTTGCTCTGTTCATAAACAACAGTTTAATGAAGAAATTAAATGATTTGTCCTCGAAAAAGAATCGGGACTATTTACAAACTACAATTAAACATGTTTCAATTAGAATTTTGCATCTTTCCCGTAAATTAGGAAGGTTCATAAACTATATTTTATATCAAAAAGTGAGATATTCCATCCATGAAAAAACTTGGACTGTTCATCAAACATCATTTTAATACAATTTACAATGGATCGAAACCCAACCCACTTCCTTGGAAAATTGGCAAATACACTTTGTTTCAAAATTTACATTGGGGCAACAATGCAAGTAATTGCAATCACAGCAACGTTTGCTTATACCATTAAGGGAAGAGTCATTGGAGCAGAAGGCAACGTTAATTAATGCAGAGTAAATAATATATTTTAGTGTGTGTAGGAGTCTACGCGAATATCTCTCTAGTAATTGTTCCAGTCACTGATTCTCCACTCTTGAGGCTAATTCTTACATACGGATAGATCCGTCTCTGTCATCGATAATACTTCATTCACTGTAGACCTACTTGATAGAATTTGTTGAAATTTGAAATCCTTGAAATTATGCGCAAGTCAAATTATTTCAATTTCCAAAAATAAAACATAATATTGTACATTAAATCAGCTTAATTTATCAAATTTAAGTACTTTTTCTGAATCTCTAACTCTGCTAAATATTAAGTCCTAACTTTTGAAACTTCAAGAAATAATTATTTTCCCAGAAATATAGATGACTGTACTCGTGCTCTCCCAAATAGTCACACAGTAACAATCCCATGCAGTGCCAGATCCCACTCCATTTTAATTTGAAGATTTTTGCTTATGCATCTGCCGTAATTGGGAAATTGTGTTGCTTTGCGGTCACGTTGTGACAAAGTTGATTGTTCCCCTTCCCTTGATTATGATAAATGAACGCTTGTTTCATGTTTTTAGTCCCTCGTCGTCACACGAATTCAACATTCAACCACAAGACTTAATGAAAGCGCATTGAGCGACAACGACAAAATAACCGCGAGTGTCCTTGCGCGGAAATACTTTGTTGCATGATTTTTTGCCATATTCTCCTGCAACACCCAGACGAAACGAAAGGAAAAATGCTAATGAAGTTCATTATATAAGTATTTACATTTAATTTTCCAACTTTTGATGAGAAATATTTATGCATTAATTTAGAGTGGGTAAATACTTTCATCAAGCTTTTAGGGAAAAGTAAATACACAATTTGGCTTCACATTAGCTCATTCTACTTTTCGATGTGATTCATAAATTGGAGCTAACAAACTACTGACTAATTGTCATCCACTAATTTATTATTGATACTAAACAAACTTGCGATGGAAAATTAGATTTACAGTTTCAAATTCAATTGCCTAACATGTATGTATATATTTAAGTAGTAGCTTATCAACTATCTTTCTATCAGTCTTTGTTTAACTATCAGTCTTTACTGAGATCAGCTAAAGGACCATTTTTAAGCTCTGCAGTGGCAAAGTATAACAAAGCTTAAATTCATTTCTTCTTACTTCTTATGGAGTCACAATCAAAACAATTAAACAAATACATACAAGTATTTTGTCAAAACTGTTCTCAAAATCTCATCACAATTACTAAAATAAGTATTATGGCCGATTATATGTAAGGATTTATTCTTACACAGGGATTGTTACGTATGCAAAATCTGTTGTAATGGAAAATCCCATATCAAACCAAAAGTGACGACAACACCAACTTGTCCCATTTTCGTCATTCCTCGAAACCAAAATTCCTTCACATCATATTCTATCCATAATTTCATTTTCCCCATAATTTCTGCGAAACTCATATTTTCCTTTAAAATTTTAAACCCACTTGTCTTGAATCCACCCATTACTTATCCACTCCCAATAGAAAAACTTCTCGCGAGGGAATTCGGCGCAAATTAATTATTCATTGTATTTCCCCACATTCATATTCTATTGAAGCCTTTTGAAAGCAAAACTTTTCCCTTCAGTAAATTTTCTCTTCTTTGTTTTCTTCTCAAATCCAGGTTACAAAATTTGCCTTTCACGATCACCTCGCTGAGCCTGTTGAAAGCCGTTTGGCTGAGCGAGAATCAGAGTCAGCCGATGCCACACTTCAGCACGGACTACGTCCTCAGTGAGCCCGTCCTCACCTGCTATCTTCTTCCACAGCTCAACAGTGATTCCAGCCAACGTAAGCGTACAAAAAAATTCCACAGCCGATGCCACACTTCAGCACGGACTACGTCCTCAGTGAGCCCGTCCTCACCTGCTATCTTCTTCCACAGCTCAACAGTGATTCCAGCCAACGTAAGCCTACAAACAATTCCAACTTTCTTCAAGATTTTTCTCTTTTTTGTTTTGCAAATTACGAAATAAACACAAGCACGAGAATCTCCAAGAAAAATAAAAATTGCCTCTTTGTGTATTTGCTCAAAGCAAATATATTTATATTTATATATGTAGTGTTGCTTTTTATGAGCCCATTCCCACAAAAGGAAAAAGTTGTTGCTTTCTCTTTTTTCTGAAAAAAAAACTTTCTCTTTTTTTCTCTGTAAATTTTTGTTCTCTTCTTTCCCTCCTTGGTTTTTATGCCGAGTCACACACACACAAACACAATCTGTCTGTAAATGTCAGAAACTGGAGTAAAGTAGTGACCTAGATTTTTTGAGGAGGAGGAAATGAGGCTAACTGGAATATTAGCAGGGAGTTTGGGAATCCCTCATCTCTTCTGACGGGCAGGGGTTTTCTCTTCTTCCTTCCAGAGGAATTGGCAATTATGAAAAAAGGTTTAGATGAGTTGAAAAACCAAGGTTGTGTGTGTGTGTGTGTGTGTGTGTGTCAAAAGACTGAAAACTGACTTGGTACAGATGTAAAACAAAGTTGCTCGAGAGGAAGCAGGAGAGAGATGTTGGGAGGGATTTTTTTACCCTGTTCAATTATCTATGTGTGGAGGAAAAAGTGAGAGGAAATTGATAAAAATGTAGGAGTAGTGACTTACTTGTTATGCCAAAAAATTAAAAATCTGAATTGAAATCATGCCATGTATTAAAATACTATCAGTAATATACAATTAAGCAGCTTCTTTTTCTGCCAGTTTAACCGTTAACATTTTCTTTTAAAAAAACCTTTGAATTCCACGAATGTACGTAAATTTTTAATTCGTTTGAAACGATATTTCCTCATTACAACCTTGGTATATATGTAATTCTTGATTTTATCTTCATCCCAGAAAATTTCAAACTTTTGATGATACATACTTTTACCCATCAAGTCTTGTCTAAAACATGTTTTTAAAAAGTTTTTACTAGTTTATTAGTATTTCGTTGACATTGGAATGGCTAGAATATTTCTCCTTTCTCCATTCACATTTTCTTTGAAACTTGAATTTTAAACACAGATTCTTGCCAATTCTTGTCGATAAGGAATCTTTGATCAGGAAGTTTTGTACAGCTTTAAACCTTTCAACTATTGAAAATTCAAAGCCTTGTGAACTTGTAGAGTGTATATACGTAACAAAAATCTTAAGATCTGGCATTACAATTTATTTGCTCCTTGTCCCATGTTGAATATGTATGCATGCACATATTATTTTTGTTCAGTTTTCGTATGCAAGTTACGTCAATATTTAAGATTTTTTTTCTCCACATTTCACATTTTCTCCCGTCATATGTACATAATATGCCCGGCTCCATCATCTCATATCCTCATGCATCCCCCGTAGATGCTTCAGATGTATGCTACGATCTTGTTTAAGCCCTGATGGAATTGTAATCTTTGCGCTTTCCTCCATCCATCCCTCCAGATTTTTCCAGCAGCTTTTCTCCTTCCCATCAAATATTTAGATGTTATGTGGCATAAATGCCCGTATGACTCTCTCCCTCAAACATCAAATATGACTCGTGTGTGTAATTAATGTTCTTATAGTGCAGCCCAATACGATGCAGATTTTTTCCACTTCTTCTGCTGACGTAGTCTTTCTCAAAAAAAATTTTTTTGGAAGTTTGTAAGTTCGTGCGAAAATGCTTTCTCTCCTTTTGCATAAATAATATATGTATATTTGCAGAATTTGTTTAGATTCTTTTCGTCGTCCTGCTGGCTACGGAGATTTTTTGTGCATTAGATTATCTGCTAAATTCATTTTTCACAGCGTTTGAGAATTTGAGATGTAAACTGGTCCCTTCAGTCAGTCAAAAATGTTTAAAAAAAAGTGCAGATTCAATTTGTAAAGAAAATTCAGCGACATTGCAGAGAAGTTGCAGGAAATTCTAAGTCCAAATGAAGAATGTGTCAACATAAAATCCTTGAATTTTCTCCGAATTTTTTCCAAATTGGAGAAAGCTGAGCCAATTGTCAATATGAATACATATTTTACCTCGAGGTATTGAATAGAGCTTCGGAGAAAGTGAGAAACTACTGATTTTTTGCCAGCTATCAAAAATGGTAGAGAAAGTAAGCAGATTTATATTTTTTTGCCAATCTTCCTTAAGATTTCGAATCCTGGTGGGCGCTTCTCTGAATTTTGCTAAGGCGTAAAGACGTAAGAAGAGAAGTCGTTTTTTCTTGTAGTATAGTATGAGCTACTTTACTAAAGATTGCTGATTTTTCTGCAAAAAGTCAATTTAAGTAGACGCGTGTGTGGGTCGAAACTCATTAGCTTTTTTCGGTGATCTTTTCTTATCCAAACTTCTAAAAAACGGAGGCTGATGAGTTCTCAAGAATTTTCGGGGGGATGGAGAAATATTATTGACAATAAGCAAAACTCAGATGAAATGAAACCAAACTTTTAAAAAAGCGGAGGCTGATGAGTTCTCAAGAATTTTCGGGGGGATGGAGAAATATTATTGACAATAAGCAAAACTCAGATGAAATGAAGTATTGAAGTATATGTCAGTAATGATGTTTCCAGATGTGAGAAATCTTTAGAAATTTATAATGTAGAGTTTACATTATAGATATACAATACAATATTTGCCCAGAACGAAAAGAATTTAAATTCGAATTAAATCCAAAAAAAATGTTCAATATTGGGGTATAGTGCAAGATGTATTTGGTTAATTCATGGACGCTTTAATTTTATTAGGTCAAAACTGCATTAGCCAAGCTGTAATATCATTTCCAGTTACCAGTTATGAAAAAACTTTGGAATTTTATCCTTATCTACACAATGAAATATTTTCTAAAACGGAAAATACAAATTCAATACAACTTTGAAAATATTCAGTGTCAGGGTATTCTTATTATGCAAATATATTTACTTTTCATGGACGCTTTAATCGTATAAGGTCTCAATTGGACTAGTCAAAGTAATAAAAATTTCCAGTTGTAAGAAATATTTAGAGTTTTTTTGCAAACATACATAATACAATGCTTGTTTACCCGGAACGGAAAGAAACGCAAATTCATTTAGCATTGAAAAATATTGAATATTGGGATATTCTGCGAATTTTTATTTTGCTTTATTAGTTCCTGCTTTAATTTTATTTGGCCTCAATTCGATTTGTCGTATTTTCAAAATCGTATTAGGTATGTGCTGTAAATGTAGTACATATGCAAATTATGTGTATATATGTACATATATTGAATCTTGTCATATTCAAAATTGTGCTTTACCGGAGTTTCCGGGTATCCCTTTAAGAAAAAATTGGCATCTAAGATTTCGTTATTCAGCCAAATATCAACTACTCCCACGGCATATTCACAATTTAATCATGTTGATGTTTACGCGAATGAGCTTATCGTTAAATTTAGCTACCTATTAAATTTTTTCCTTCATTATGCATCTTAATTTTCATGGATCTGAATAGTTAGAATCTAACTATCTATCAGCAATTCCATTGGTATTTATCCTTCTATGTATAGTACATATTTCTATCAAGTATTATAAACGTAATTAAGTAGTAATCTTTGATCATCGTATTTCATGAAACCCTAAAAAAGCTTGTAATCATCTCTTTGTAATTATTTCTTTAATTTCGTTGCATGTCTCGTGTATCGTGTCGCTGTGATTTTCCCTGCTTCCATCTTCCACCTCTACATCTTTCGGTCTCGTTGGTCTCATTGGTTCATCGTATATCAAAAAAAACTTGATCGCTCTTGATTTCACCCTGTATTCTCTCTCTCTCTCTGTACGTGCTACGTATATCCAAAAAAAACTTGATCGCTCTTGATTTCACCCTGTATTCTCTCTCTCTGTACGTGCTTTCACCTGCAAAAATGGATATAAATTCTCTTCATCCTTTCTCCCATTTTCTTCTCCGTGTCTCAACTTTCTCTTGTGGTTTCGTGATTCGTGACGTACACACGGTGGAACTCAAACTCGTTGGAACTGATATATATATATATATATGTATGTATGTACTTGGTTGATTAAACTCTGATATTTCTTGGTGAACCTGGTGAAATAGTTCCATCGTCAATGAGTAATAATAATGTGTTGTATCGCACGTCACGCGACGCCGACTTGAGCTCGTCTCAACTGTTCCATGATGCTTTCTTAGCAGATGATGATAGGCCGGCGGAGGCACGCGCCGAGAGGGACAAGTATGGCCTGCCTATCATGCCACCGTCCGATCCGAATATGGTCGACGTCGACATGACTGCGAGGAGCACCACCGTCAAGTTCCAGGATCGGTCGGATGACGAGAGCAGTATCAATGGCACTGAGTCTGAGGTAAACACAAGGAATATTTTTATGGAAGATATTTTCATTTCAAGAAAATAGTTTTATTAGAGTCTAAAAGTAATTTAAGAAACTGAAAGATTTTTATGAGGATGAGGATATATCGAAGTTAATTATTAATTTAGTAATGTTGATTTATCCGTTTCTTTGCGGACATGCGACTATGGGTCAGATGCGTCAACCAATTTTAACGGAATTTGGTTTAATGAATATGGTTACTAATGACCTCAGAAAGAACTGATTAGATTTCGTGCTTATCGGCCAAGGCTTTCATAATGATATCATCATTTGAGTTATGATGTAAATGGCTATTGTATTCGCACCATGATTTAATGGTGTCAGGTTAATTGAGTCATTTTAAGATAGGGCATGAACGGATAATTTGAAGTCGATTCAGCTGTGTATATAATTTTCTCTCTCACAAGTGGCAGTGACATTTTGTCAATTCAAAATTTTGATGGTAAATAATCGCTAAAAGAGTTCATGATAAGGCCAGAAGGGCTTATAGAAAAGATCATGATGAGCAATTCATCGAAACTCATTTTAGTATCGTCTCAAAATTTATTACGCGAAGAAAAATGGTAATGGTGAAACTATTTTAAAAATATTTTAAAGTAAGGCAGCCCTGCAGGAATTTTGTTTTGAAAGATTGACTTTTGCTAAAACTAAGTACTTTCTGGAAAGAATTACATGACGCACATTATTTTCCATTTGAAGACTTACTAAATCATCAATGTTTATTATGTTGTAAACTCAATTTTTGTTTTTACGGATTGACTTTTAAAAACTAGAGTACTTTCTCGGAGAAATTACACCAACGCCCTTATTTTCCATCCACGTATTTTAATTATCAGCGCATGTGATTTTAAAACAAAAACGTTTTAACTGTTTTTTTGCCAAAAATCTTCCATATACTTAATCAAATCATTGTGCTTTCTCCATTAGCAAATCCTCCATCTCCGACTACGATTTCCCGAATCATGATTGCAAAAATATTCCAATCCAACCACTCTCTTTCCCATTTCTGTTTATAATATTTGTGTAAGTGCGTATTTACTTACTTACTCCTGATCAAGAAAGTGTTTTTTCCTTGACAAAGACTCTCGGAGAAAGTCCCGATACAGGCGTAATTTGATTAAGCTGAGTGAGACACACATGAAAGTTTGAGTGCGCGCTGCATTAATACCTCAAAGTGAAAATGAATTAGGACCTGGATGATGATGATGAACATGATTATAATACTCTTATGTGTGTAGGCAAAAGACAAACTCACTCTCAGGATTTGCTTTTATGAATATTCTTGTTAATGGGGAGAAAGAGAAAAGAGACAATTTCCTCTTTGGTATTAGGTAAAGGCAAGCAATTAGGGAAATTTGGAATTTGAGTTTGGAGGGAGACAGCGGCAACTCAAGAGAAAATCCGATTAGACTATGACTATGACGATGAGAGTGACGATGTAAATAGTACACAGAACTCACGGGATGGGCACCTATCAAGTGAAAGTGTATTACAAATCTTTTTGGTCTCATCGAAGGAAAGAAGTGAAAGCATATATTTATATTATGTACATACATGATAGTTTATGGAAGATATTTTGTACAGCTTCACTCTCCGTCCTTGATTGGATATCGTCCGCCGCAGCATCAAAAACTTAATTAATTAGTGGCAGTCTCATTCCATTGCATTGTCCCAATTAAATTAGTTCATTCATGAAT
>JAHZMY010000949.1:0-12751 GCA_027743915.1 Seira sanloemensis
AACAGCGCCAGGGTCGTGAAGTGCGTTCATCCAGCTTTCTTGGAGCTCCAATTCTGGTTCTACCTCCTCCGGGTCGGGGTTATCAGTATCGTCATAATCCGTCTCTCCGGACGCAGTGAGCCTGTCCACGTTCTCCTTCTCGTACAGTTGACTTAGGAGATGCTTAATATGACTTTGAATTTCTACGGGATACTGAGAAACGAATGGGCCAAGCTTCTGATCAAGGTTCATGGCTTTCGCCTTCTGAAAGAGGACCGGCGAACGGAGCAGACTAAAGAGTGTGGAGAGAATGTACGGCGTGTACTCGATAGAAGACCGCCTCGCGGTTAGCATTGTCACTATTCCGTGGAGGAACTCAAAGTCCACAGTCAAGGCGGACTTGATACTCTCCGGATGGAGGCAGAGGTTCATGAGGAGGGCCCACGCGTACTCCATCAGATAATTATTGAAGGGCGAGTCCCCGTAATTCCCATCAGCTCCTTTGGACTTTGACGCATCCTCTTCACTAGGGCCCGTCGCCAACTGATGTAACTCGTCACGAATAATGTCCCGGTGGAGTTCAGACTTGATGTACTTGACGACCCATGGGATCACATTGTGGTCAATCATAATTTGACGCATTTTCTTCCGTAAACTTAACTTCTGCAACGAGGCAATCACCATGTGACAAATGAAGGACTCCTCTTGGGTTTTAAAAGTGCTTAGGGATTGAATCAGGATTTCAATGAGGTAGTTGGTTGAGCTCAGGTAGCTCCTTCCTGCCCAGGTGGAGGCGATTGCGTTGATTAGTCTCGAGATGGATTCCTTCTGGTAGGTAGGCGTGGGTGAAAGAAGGGAGGAGAAAAGGGCATTTCGAAGTGTATTGTTGGACTTTTTATAGGATGAAAGGCCCAAAATATCGTCGTCCATAAAATGGCTTATAACTTGACCCCGGAGCGCTGAGTTGGTTTTGGTAATGAGTCGACGGAGAGCTTGCAACAGGCACAGTTTCTCCGTTGAGGAGATTTTGTCCGAAGCTAAATTATCCTTTATCTTACCAAAATCCAGAGAGCCCACATTGACATCCGGGATGCCAAGAAAGAGAAGAGAGGTATCGCCAGACTCTGCATTCATGGATGAGGAAGAGGGTGACGCAGCCAGCTTCTTAAAGTGCTCCAGATCAGGTTTGATGGACGCAGATGCTTGAGTGTTGGTGGAAGAAGGAATTTTGAATGCCTCCGGGTAGATCGGGGCACACTTTTGAAGTAGTTGTTCCAGCTGCGGTGGCTCCAACGACGTTTCTAAAGACTCCATCAGTATGGACGTAATCTCTGTTAAAAAACGCGACATAATTACGAATTGATTCGATTCAAACTTTTTACAATAATCATTATGGCATATTCCTTTTAAGTACTTAGTAATTTTGTGTAGTTATCTCGAACGCCAGTTAAAAGCTTCCGGGACTTTCGATTGACATTGAGCAGCTGGAGAAATCGTTTTTGGTGGTATTGCGTCATGGACTCTACCGCCTTTTCCATCACATCCAGGTTTGGCACGGAGTCGGTATGACTGCCTTCTCCGCTCCCTCGTAGAAGGTCAGACGGTGTAGGACTAGTAGCCGTCCCCGTCGATTTCGAGTTTCCTTTCCGTACTCGAAACTTTGCCGAATTCGCAAGTACTGGCGAACCCCGTGAAGAACTCGACGCAAACACGGACGCAAGTTTACAGTGCATCGTTATATTTTCCTGGAGAAGTTCAAAATACTTGTTCACGGTTGTCTCCAACTGTGTCCTCAGCTTTGTTGCCCACGACTCTTGAAACAGGTCCTTGAAGATAGGATGAGGTCTTGGATCACTGACAAAGGGCAGGGCAAAGAGCGGAAGGATGGTAGCGTCGGATGATAAGGTTGCCGAGTTCTCTTCGAAAAAGGTCTTGAGTTGTTGCATTGCTAAAGTTTGCTTCGCCTCTGGAAAGTTGTTGGCTCGCGGATAGATTGCAAAATGAACTCTCAAGTAGACTTCCAGCTTCTTCATATCCTCGCTGGTGACTTGAATGTGGGTTAGGAATTGCTTCCAGAGCTGGAATGTTGTATACACATATACCACTGTTATTAATGTATGCTATTTTTTCTATCTAGCTGTAAATGTAATTTTCAGTTTGACCAACCTGAAGAAAAGATTCCAGGTTCCCTTCGTCGAAACTCTTGAGCAGCGCTTCGCCATCGTAATGGGAAAATGCTGCCTTCAAGTCGCGGTCTCCGCCCAAGGCAATATTTGGGCATGGCAGCTTTTTCTGCTTACATTCTTTGGAGAATGATTGCAAGGCTTGCTCAAGGCCATTTACTTCTAAATACTGCGGAAACAAAAATTGGTTGAATACATGTTATTCTATGTAATAATAATTAGACTCGCATAAGATATTTTGTGTTTGTTCTCGCCTTACTTCACAAATGAGCGTGTTCAGCGTATTGTAGACTTCCGCGTTTCTGCAGGGAATCGGTTCTATGTACGATCTTTCGATGTGTGTGGACGCGTCCGTCCCCTTGCCGGGGGTGTGGGACACTTCCTGTGATTGCTTTACTCGACTGTTGAACATGTTAGCGTTTATCTATGTGGCCAATCCATTACGGGGTAATTTGGGGCAATCCGTTCTGCTATGTCAAAATCAATGCTTTAAAAATTCTTCCGTATGAACTAGAAAGTCCTATTGTGAAGTCAATCTCCATATCGATTTTTTTCATTTAATTCTATAATTCAAACTTTCGTGTCAGTTTAGTCGTTAAATCTCAATACGTGATTAATTTATTTTTTAAAAAAATTCCCAATAGTTTTAATTCGCGTAAGCACGTGTAAATTGCTGAAATATAATAGTCAAACTGCAGAACCGACACGACACTGTACTGTAGTTAGCTTAGCCCATTTTTTGAGATGTGCCATGGAGCCTTTTTTATTGATTTGACATTAGTTTGCATGGCCAATACTTCCGGTTTCTGTTGTGAATTAGTTATAGTTATGAACATGACGGGCTTTCACCGGCAGGCACCACGTTTTGAGACTGGAGGAGAGAGGAATTTTCTCCTTTTCTACAAGGAAGTTGTGGCTCAGGAAGGAAAAGTTGGTACACTTACGGCAGAAGGAGAAATTGCATGGTAATCTTGATGCGTGGGTCGTGGTTGCTTGTTTGGACAAAGAAGGATAATGACCTGTCCAATTGCCAACTTGGACGTTGTATAAAGCCAGGAGCTAGTTGGCTGCTGGACTTTTCGGTCTGCAAAAGCTTGTGGTCTTTGATGTTAATACGTGACAACTTTTTTTCTAAACATGCATGCTTTTTTTCTAAGTACGGAAAATCGATCGTGTTGCAAAAATAAATTCCTTGTAAATTGCACTTGGATGAAAAGATTGGAAACGGTGTAAGCACGGAGTTTTTAGATTCGACTGTCTTCATAAAGTGGTTGATGCCAACAAGAATTATTTACACGGTAATATCTCGGGATTTACAACAAGTCCCAAAATGCAGGTGGAGAAAGTAAAAATTGAAAATGGGTTGAGAACCCACATGTAACATTTATGTAATGTAAATGCCCGTGATTCGTATTTCTGCACGAATTCTGGCATGCATTTTTTCTCTCGACCCATTCATCATTTGAAAAGAAATGACATTTAGGAATAAAGTAAAAATAGTTTTTTTAATTAAAAAATATCGGAACTCGGAAATGATTTTTATTTTTAAGTGATATGTATTTTTATATTCCTTTGTTTTAATATTCCAGAATTGCACGGGCTGTCAAAAATGTAATATTGCCTAGTCGTGTGGGCCAAAAATCGACGTGAGATAACCGAGACGAATTTTTAAAGGGAGTTTTAAAAGCGAAAACAAAAGATTAAGCGTTGTTGGAATAAATAGAGGAATGTATCTACACTTTATGATTATGATTCCCGTGTCATTTTTCAATGTTTTTGTGATAAAATCAGTATTCACGTTTATTCTTATATTTTTCGCGTTAAACAATATGTAACAAATAAAGTATTTAAATGTATTTACAAACAAGCTTTTATAAATAAATACAAAATAAATGAACAACGAGCAGTTAACGATTAATGCCACTTGCATAATATTCAAAAACATTCATTCGTGCATACTTT
Source organism: Seira sanloemensis (assembly GCA_027743915.1). Classification (NCBI taxonomy): domain Eukaryota; kingdom Metazoa; phylum Arthropoda; class Collembola; order Entomobryomorpha; family Entomobryidae; genus Seira; species Seira sanloemensis. Next base: position 4,125 of record JAHZMY010000949.1, read on the forward strand.
ATTTAAAAAACTAAATTCATTCTTTACAACTAATACATTATAGGTCATTGAAGTAAATGGTACATGATTACATGAATGTGCTTATCCTAATGTAAAACAAAAATGACTGGATTAAGTTCGATTTGGATTGTTCGCTTCTGCCTCTACTTTAACAAGGTAGGAACTTTGGTTTAAATTCGTAATTTTTAAGGTACTTCTTTCGCCACCGATGATCGTCATGTTCGTCAAAATGAACACAGTAAAAATCCCTACCTACTTTAAAGCTATTGTCTTCCAATATCTCCATTGTCCCATTCAAGCTCATCAATCACAGGCTCCTGTCCCACATAGCCCCCTCTGTCCTTTGATGTACTCCTGCCGTCTCCACTCATATTGTTGTTTCCTGAATAGCAGTGGATATCTGGAATAGCTTGGACTCGCTCGACCATTCTCCTTGCCTTGGTATTTGGCCTCGGATTAACTCTGGTGTAAGTTGGCAAATTGCTCCCACTTCCGAATATATTATACTGCCTCACCCAATCTGTCAAAAGAAAAAACACTTTTAGTTTCATTCATTTTATAAGAAGTAACCCTTTTCTACTTTGAAAAATGAACTAATTAAGTATATGTACATACCGGGCAACATCCCCATTTGATTCAAGATAATCACAGAGCAGAAAGAAAAGAGTAAAATGGCAAAGACCACGATCCCAATCGTGCCTGCCACTGTTGCCGCTGGGGAGAAGCAGAGCATCTCCGCCGGTTCCACAGCAACGACTGGTACCCCTGCGAAAATATGGGGTTCGAAGCAGTTAAAGTAGCTATCTCCAAGTATGGCTGCATCACGGGGCTTGTGTTGGTAGAAATCGCTAACCCATTGAAGATTGCAGTCACAAACCTTACAAATCTTAAATGCCAACCCAGTTATTCCTCTGGAGTTCCAAGAGTTCCAGGTCTTTCCAGACCAAAAGAGGGTAATCTATGTAATGAAGGTCATTATCTCCTAAGCGGACTATTTTCGGGTGCGAATCAACGGAGCCCATTGACTCATTCAAGGTAGGGTCTCCGCGGAAAGCTTGCGAGTCAATATAAGTCAAATGATAGTTCATTTGACAAGAGAGTTCGTGAAGGTGGCCGAGTCCAGCGAAAGCCTGAAAGATTAAAGATTGTATGCGTTATTTCTCTTCTAACATTATTTTGTTAATTAGATACTCATGAAAAAATTGCTTTACATGTTCTCGAATGGTTTTGAGTGCACGCATTTTATCCAGAATAAGGCACCGTAATCTTTTCAGTCCCAGGAACTGGTTAGGTTCAATTTCCTCAAACAAGTTTCCAGACAAGTCAAGGTCAGTAAGATCCTCCAGTTGTTCTGTGGGCCAATGCAATTACATGTTTTCAAATACATATATTTCAATATGACAATGTATATTTCTCCCCTGCAATTTACCAAACACGGTGCTTTCTATGAAGGAAATCAAATTGTCCTTCAAGCTTAATCTCTTAATATGCGTGGTTCCATTCAGGAGGTACTGCGGAAAGTCCACCAGGCTTGAATTGGACAGGTCAAGATATTCCAGCTTTTCCATGTTTCTCAACGACAGAATGTATTCTCCTTGAAGAAAGACCTCTTAAGAAAGACCTCTTTCCCGAGTTGGTTATTACCCAAGTAGAGGATGCGTAACTGATGCAGCTGCTCAAACGTACTTGGCTCAATCACCAAGAGCTTATTAAAGCCCAGATCCAGTTCCACCAGTCTCGGCATATTTTGGAAAGCATCGGCAGTCAAATTTTCGAGAAGATTTCCTTTCAAATTCAGTTTTTGCAAAATCGGGCAGTTGATTCCACCAAAGCTTCCAATTGTGTTGTCATTCAGCATGAGGATCTCGACTGACTCACAGTCCCCAAAAGTGCTACTGTCCACTTTAGACAAATGATTCAAGGACAGATCCAAAGTCCTCACGTGCCTGGAGACGTTGAGTCCCGGGGGTAGCACGAGTGTGTCATTATACCCAATCCATTTGTTGGAGCAGTCGGCCAACTTCATGACCTCGTTATCCTTGATAGGCTTGCAGCTACATCCGAGATGTTGCCCAACTCCATCCTTCTCGGGTTCACATAGGGAGCCAAGCTCCGACTCGGGGCCGAGCCACCAGCCCGTATCCCCTTCAGATTGAGTTGCATGACTCAAGTAGAGCAGGAGCACACTCACTTCCACAATTAGTTGTAACTTTGACATTTGCACAGCGTTGAAGTTCATGATTGTCTGGCTTTGATCTGTGACACCGGCTCGTATGAGCACTGAATTCAGAATAAACCTGAAAAGACATGAGGACAACTGTTCAATATATTTCACTTGATTAAATTCTTATAAGACTTGTGGGTGTAGATAGCACATGAGAAAATGAGCAAAATATTATTTGTGGTGGTATAATTTGCTGTGATTCTGCTTTCTGGGAAAAAAGTTTTGATGGAATGGTGATTCTTGTGTGGAAGCGTAAGCGCAACCGTTGCCTTTATTTTTATAGTGTTCAAGGTCAGTATTAGGTGTGTGTGGCCATTTAGCTATATCCATTTCCCTCAACTTTACTTTTCGTCTATGCATGAGCAAAGATTGAGAAAAAGTGAGTGGCATGATGAGCAGCACAGGATAAGAATACGATGGAAGAGGATTTAGCAATTCGTTACAGATTCTAGTTTTTTCACTTGCTAGCTTATAGGCTCATATTTGCTCGTCTTCAAAATTATGTGAAAAAGATGTTTTGTGCGAGTAGAATACAAGTCAGTACAATGTAACATGTAATGTAATGCATGAGAATGAGATCGTGGCACATTGCAATCTCTTATTGTCTTATTATAGTGAACATTTTGCATGCAAGACCGTTGGCTCCTTCTCATCTCTTATTGTTTGGCAATATTGTGCAAAAAAATTGTTGGCTTGTGGACTTGTTTTTGGGTGGACCGTTGCGGAAGGAAAGGGAGCAAAACAAGAAAGAGAGGAAGGAGATGTACCTTGCTCTTTGTTACAAACTAAAACCAACTGGAAGGAATAAGATTACGCATGAAAGCAGAGGACCTGTCACCGTAGCCAATCAACCTGTTTCTTGGCCAAACCTAATATTGTTTGCCATATGTCGTAGTTTTACTAAGCAATTTGCTCAACAATGAAGGATTTAGGTGGCTTCGTGCTTCTAAGCCTAGGACAAGGTTTGTTGTAGTCAGTTAATTTAGAATGGCGGTCGTTCTTGTTCTTTGTAAAGAACGTACACTTTTTTTAGAATTTTTTAAAGTATTAAAAAATATGCTGCTTAAAGTTTTGCTAATGAGTCTCTCGTGGTTGGATATTATTTGTAGCAAAAGTTGTCGCTGGTAATGAGGATTCTTTATGTCGTCTTGAATTTGCATTATACATGACTATGACAGTGTCACTGCAAAAAAACTTGACAGCATTGAGCAGGGATTAGGCAATTTTTAACGAGCTTCTCATTGTCACCCAAATAATATTTTTAATAACTCAGTAAAGGAAATTGGTATATCTGATGGAAGTGTAGAAAACTTACCCAATAGATTTTAACTACTTCCGCTCTTGTTCTGTAAACCCCGTAACGAGCACTGTAATTAAGCTTATTCAGGGAAAATAAAAATGGTTCGAAAAAATACGCTGACACTTGATAAATAAAATCAAACTCAAACTTTACTCTTCCATTCTTTCTGGGTTTTGTCCAAAATTACTAAATTCAGAGTAATTTTCAGAGTAAATTACTCCTTGATTGAATGACTAATTCTACCTGTTTGTTGCGTCTGCTATATTTAGCTGGGCGTTATGTTTTTTTTACCTGAGTGAGTAAACCAGAGTCGCAACTTTGGCTTGAGCCGAATGCTCGTGTTTGCATTTCTTTCTGATTTGATTACTCAGCGAGCGATACGAGTACTTGTCAAACAGGAGATAAGCTGGAATCTGAACAGACTCTAAATAAATCCTAATCAGTCCTGCCTGAAATGTTTTGCATTTAAGTATTCCATCTGAGTGCTGGTTTTACAGCTTCATAAGGTAAAAACCTTACCTGGGCTATACCTTTAAAACTTTATCGCACCGTATCATTCTCTTCTTTACCTCGTGTTTTGTTTTCCTTTCGCTCCTCCGCATTTTGTTCCCCGACTCAGCGATTGCAGATGAACAAAGTCTAACCTGTGTTGAAGGATTGAGTTGTGGCCTATTTCAAAATTTAGTGTATGACATGTCTACAAAATCATTAAGAGCTCATTTACAAATGCAATGAGAAAGCTTTATGCTTTTAAGAGAAATGACAGAGTTGTGCTTCTTCATACATAATGGTTTAGCATTGGAAAACAGTTTATCGAATCCCGTGTTCATTTGATGTGCAAAGGAAACTGAAGAGCAGTCGCAGAAATCGGATCGACAATAATAAGACGTAAAGAGTCTTGACTTTTTTCTGCTTTTTAATGCATGTACCATAAAGGTACATGTACACGAAGAACAAGACCATGAGGAAAGAATTATGATAATTAAGTTTACACTTAGGAGAATGCTTGACGAAAGGATTGCATTTTTATGAGGTACATGCAACAAAGGTGTGTGCTCTTCCCGTACACCGTTCAAGCATGGTCGTTCGCCTCTTTGATTATGGAGAATGATCAAGCCAAGCAAGCCAATGTCATTAGTCAGCCAAAACCGTGATGTGTGTGCACGCAAAAAATATTTGCTAATGAGTCATCCCCGCCTTATGATCTAGAAAGAATGGTTCAGCCAACCTAACGAAGTTTAAAACGGCAAATTGTCCATGTCCTGTACATATGTAAGACTTAGAGCATGTAATACCTTAATAAAAACATTTTTATAAATTTCTGAACCCATACTATTTTTTTCAAAATGTAGACACATTTGACAATTAAAATGCATATAGATTTTTATTTACTCGCATCAGTCAATACTTTGCACAATTATTATTCCAAGTTATGTGTCGATTAGCAAAAGTGAGACGGTCACATTTACACACTGATGAATGGTATTTAACAAGGTTGTCCTCTTTAACGCGAAAAATATCCCAACATCAATGGGCAGTGGCCTGCATGCCTTCAATCGCTGTCTTTGAAATCGAGTAAACAATCTCGCCCTCCAAATCTTCCTAAACTTATCACTTTTCTCCGCGGCCACAACAGCCAATCCATGTATTATAACTGTACAAATCCCACATCCTGTATCAAACACAAGAAATATTAAGAGGATCGGAACCGGCAGAACCCTATGGAATTTAATGCACACCAAACTCGAAATCACATTGATGCAAAATCCAACCAAGATTAGACACGGGAAGAAAAATTCGCCAGTAAAATTCAAGTCTGCTGCAAAAACAGTTAGTTGGCAATACATATTCCATCCTCTTGCAAATGAAAGAGAGTTTCTCCATTTGCCTTGAGACAATCCATAAGTATAGCTCCTTCTGAAAGCATATTTCATTTCGAATAGCACGGCTGGTATAATGCAGAGTAGCTGAATGGTGGGAAGGACGATAAAATATCCTGACAATCCAAGATAGCCACAGCAGGCCAATACAAGCCACCACGGCCTCGACCTCGTATAATGTTCCGGAATAATCCATGAAAATATAAATTGCGCTGTCGTATTGCTCGTAAATATTGGCAGCGCTGTTACAGCAATTAAACCCACCACGCAGGTGGTAAATAGGCCGTAGATCATTAGATCAAAGAGGAGCGCCTCCCTCCTTAAATCTACATTCTCGGAGTCCTTCTTCTTCCTCGAGAAATAGTAAAGTCTTGACTGGACCAAGGTTCTGGACGGCGACACTAGTCTTGTTTTGAAATGTCCAACTGGCTGAATAGCAAAAGAAAAAGAGTACGGCAAAAAGGGAGAAAAATATGAAGCCTAAAATTGCCTTTTGGCGATTTCCTTGGTCAGTTGAGATTTGATTTGCTGCAAGGATGGAAGCGATGCAAATGAAAATTGCGTTGAGATCTATTAGTTTTAGAAATAAAGAGTGTTTCGACGGACTGTTTTCATGAAAGCCGTTGTCTTTGGAGAAAACTATGGTAAGATGTAATCTCTGGATGATCTTTTGAATTCCAAGAAATGCTGCCCACATATTTTCTGTTTTGGGAGTTTGCTTTGCCTTCGTTTTACTGCTTCGAATAAGAGCATTATTTGAACTGAACAGTGAGAAAGATATTATGTAACTTCTTATATCACACATTTTCTGTTTGGCTTCCTGATGCTCCTTATTGGCAGGAAAGCACTGAAATATAAATGAAAAAAACATGTTTTATAATTGATTTAACGGTGTACATGCGAATAAAAGATGCATTATTAACGGCTACCTGCAATTCCCCTAAGAATTCCATCATTGCCTGATTAGTGATTAGCAATGCACCAGTTGTCAATGTCAATGCTCAAATCCAACCTTGGTTTGACATATCCACCACGTAACTACCTACATATCTATTGACTCATGCATATCTACATATTTAGATTGTGTTACGTACTATATTTATTGATACTTTTGAATTATGCATTGCTGCTTGATTACATAGTTTGATCTTGATTACATATTGTATACACGTCTTAATTATGTACGCAGTTTTAAAAATTCACTTTGATTTTTAAAAAAACAAACCTACACCTGGGTATTTTTATGTAGTCCGTAGTTAATCGAATAAGGATACTTTTCATTAAATGCATACCGTTTGCATAGAGAATATCATTGATTTATATAACTGTGAAATAGGCCATTCCACGCATTTATGAGACCTTATTACAAGGTATTTATCAAAAATTATCGAACCGTTTTCCTTAAGCGGATAAATATTGTAATACCTCGGACAAGCAATGCAAATTATTGGGCAATATATGCAATGAGTAACAAATGTTTTACCTCTTGTAACTGTTTCTTGAACATTTGAATCGAAACATGCTTTGTAATTGAGCTATTAGGTATTTTCATCCAACTTTACGCAGTTTGAAAAGTTAACTAGCAAATTTAAAATAATATTATAAAAAAATTCGCTAATTGAGCATTCATTTGGAACGTTTTATACATACGTCAAATATTCAGTATACGCAGTGGCTGTACTATGTAGGTGGTTTGCAAAATTTGTGAATTCTTACGGATTAATACTATACTTTTATAATCTAGCTTTATTGCGCTCATTGTGCACAACCTACAATTAAAGAGTAGGTGATTATTGCAATTTGATTTTTACATAAGTGCATTTTGATATTGAATAACGAATCAAATTGAAATTCTCCTTTATTTAGCAATTTAGCAACTTAAATGTAAGTTAGCCTAATTAATTACAGTCTATCTAAAAGTAAGAGAGAAACCGTAGCATTCACAACTTGGCAAATGGTATGAAGCAAAGTGCTTCGTTTCAACGGAAAGAACATTCCAATGTCAACCGTTAGCCGTCTACATGCCTTTAACTGTTTTCTTTCCAACTTGCTTACCAGCCTTTTTTGCCAGATTGTTTGAAATGCTTTACTTTCTTCGGCTGCCACAACAGCAAAACTATGAATGATAACTGTGCAGACAGCCACGCTTAGGTCGAAGGTTGCAAGAAGGAGAAAAATGGGGAAAGGGAGAGCATGATGAAACTTTATACAGACTGTAGTGGTAATCACATTTAAGCAAAATCCGCACAGAATCCACATCGGATGCAAAACATATCCAAAACTATTCATTTCCCCAACAAATATTTCGGCTTTGCAATATATTAGTCTTGATTTTCCAAATGATTTCGGACGCCTTTGTCCTAGTCGGCTTTTCCAGCTCGTTTGGTATGTCAGCCGGAATAGAAATCGCATTTCATACAGCACGGCTGTTAGGAAGCAGAAAGCTTGAGTTGTAGGAATGACGGCAATGTATCCCGAAAGACCAAGATATCCACAAGAAGCCAAGATAAGCCACCAAGGTCTACTTTCTATTATGTTGGCTGGGAAAATATAAGAGAAGATTATTTGAGTTGGCGTATTGCTACTCAAAATCGGCAAGACCGTTACTGTCGTCAGACCCATCGCTCCAGCAAAGCACAGACTGTAAAGCATGACATCAAACATGGAGCTTTCGGCTGCTGAATGTATACCATCCTTTTGTCCTTCTGTGCGTTCAAAGTGAAAGAATCTTGATAGAGTCATCATGCTGATTCCAGAACTGGTGCGATTAAGGAAGCTCCAACTTGAGGCGTAGCACAGCATAAATTGGATCCCAAAAAGGATAAAAAATACCGAGCCCAAAACGATGTCTTGAGCGTCTTGAAGGTCATCATTGTGTAGAACTTGATGCACACCGTAGAAGGATGCTACGCAAATGAGGAGGGTATTGAGGTCTGTAATAAGGAGGAACTTTTTCCTTCTTGAATTTGCGACAGAATTTTTGTGAAATCCTTTTGCGTCTGTGAAGACAATTATCAGGGGTCGCAAGGTTTGAATTGTCCGCTGTACGTTGAGAAAAGCTTTCCACATTTTCAGGCTCTTCTCAGTCTCCCTTCACTAGTGAAAGTGAAGGGCGTACATACTGTCCCTTCCCTTCTAACTTTTCACGAGCAACATGTCCCAATTCACCAAATTCAGGCTCAGACCTGCGAGAGCAAAGTCAGAACCCTATTTTTCGCTTGAG
>JAHZMY010000950.1:0-15582 GCA_027743915.1 Seira sanloemensis
CCGAACTGGAGTCAGATTCTAGCGAGATTTTTAACCCAGAGTATTCAAAAGCAAGAAGAGGGACAAACGCTGGAGGAACAAGCGCTGAAGACAACCCAGCTAATTTTTCAAACGGCCATTCTGCAGCACAGGTGAGGTTATGTTTTACATGTTTTTAGGAATTCGGTTGCATCAAACTTATTCCAATTAGTGCATCTACATCAGTAATGCTTTTTTTATTTTCACCGCAAATGTATTTATGTAGGTGCTTTATTATTTTCTAACCAATTGAAATTGGAATTATGATAGGTGGAGCAAAATTTACATAAAACCCAACTATATAATTTTAAAACACAAAATAAAAGTCTCCATGTCCGTTCAATTGCTTGGCATGTTTAAAGTAACCTATTTTCGAATTAATGAATAATTGCAAACATCGCTTACAAGTTTTGAATTTGTACATGATTTTGTAGTCCTATTCGTATTTTATTTCCTGTCGCATTGGATTACATACATAAGTAAGCCGAATATTTGTAGCACAAACATTTTTACGTGAGTTTTACTACAGTTAATTCTTTTAAAAGCGTCAATAAAAACCATGAGCGTAATGAAACTAACAACTTTTCATTCAACCCGTAATTGTAGGGACGAGACGCATCATTTTTGAAGGCAACACGCGGCTACTTTTTATCAGCTAAAATATGCAAATAGCGGATCTAAGCACACACGTTCATCAATTGAAAATTGATGAATTAGTACCTAATCACCTTTTCTTTGGCTAATATTACATGGGCCAACCTATTTTAGCACATGCCTATTGATATTTACTAAATCGCTTCTTTCCAAAGTCTTGCATTTCCTCATCCAGCGTTTGTCACCAAATAAATTATTCTGTACATACAGCGTTTCATCCAGCCATGTTTGTGCTAGAAAATTGCAGCATTATTCCATTTTCCCACACACTTCAAATAAAGGTAAAATGCACTCGTTGTTTAGTAGGGGAAAATGAGGGCAAACAGCAGTGAAGGGTGCAAGAATAGTGGTAAATTGCACTTGCCATTTGTCATTTTCATAGCTCACCGAGCCCACGCCATATCTGGAAGTAGGCCTATTTCACGGTATGAATGCAGAAATTTTTTGGTTATAATGGTTTCTCTGTCAGACCAAGTCATTCGTAATTTTGACCCAGTTTCACCCCATGCACTTAAGGCAGAAAAAGAGGAGGAAAAGTGCTGGAGAAAACTCCTCTGGAAGCACTTATTTGTTTTCTGGCACGGCATATGCTATTATTTGAAAGTTTAGGTGTAAAAATTCTCATACTTTGAAAACTGCCTCCATTTTGTTGGTTCATGTTCAACTTTAGGTGTTCCACCTCCTTTTTGGTAGAGGAGATCCCTACCCGATGAATGCGGCGAAAATGCAAAAAAATATATGTACAAAGGAGTTGTCCACATGCCCTCCTCTTTTTAAATATTAAAATTAATGTAATACAGATCTGGTCGATCTACAATATTCAATGAAAATAATTCTCTGCCTAAGTATTAGTTGGGGGTTTGTGCTTGAATGTAGTAGGTATTTTAAATATGAATTTAAAATCTCTAAAAATAATCTCCAAAAATTCAACTGGATTTTTTTTAAACGACTTTAAAAAAATAAGAAACTAACTCGGCTTTTCCATTGCGATCGATTCTTTTCCAGTTCCATTTTTTTTGCAGAGTCGACCTAAACATTCAAATCGTTGAGCGTGCTGTCCCCCTATCAAGCCCTTGCTTATAGCTTTTTTCTACGCGATACGGTACAAGTAGGTATATAATTTACGGAATCTAGTTCACCTGCCACACTCATGCCAATCTACACAAGGGGAAGCTTGACACAATGGGAAATATGTGGAACGTGTCGTTTCAAAGGTGGTGATATTTTTTGTTGCCTCTTGTTGTATGCCCTAATAAGTGTAAGAGAAAGGTCCATATCTTTTCCCCACATTGTTTGCATGAATTTTTTAGTTCACTTGTTTCTCCCTTCATATTTAATTTATTGAAACAAACTAACGGGGTGTATGGAAAGGACTTTTTCTGTCTATTACGGATGGTGGAATGTGGTTTGTGGTGGTGAGTAATAGTAATCTAGGATGGAATTGGTGATGATGACAAGCCGACAACGACAAGTCACCTCGTGTGAGACGATGGTTTTGATTAGTAAGACCTTGTAATATTATTTGTTGAGCATGTGAACCTACATTCATTTTTAATGATGATCATGCTCCTCTAACCGAAATTCCTTTCGGATAATAATGTGCATTACTTATTGCTTTGAAAATTCCTTCACACTCATACCAAATATTGGAATTTGGGCTTTGGCCTTAACAAATTTTTTTATGGGTAATGAGCAAAGATACATATGTACATACATGCATGCGATCATTTTAGTTTGTGTACATCTCGAACTTGAAGAATTCGAGAAAGTGCTTTGTTTTGTGATCGTGATTTGCATACCAACCAAAGTCCTTGTAAAGGCGGAATCATTGTGATTTAAAAAATGCAGAACTTTCTCTTCTCCATAAACTTTCTCTTTATGACTAATTTCATTGTCATAAAATGACGATTGGAAAGAGGGCAATTTTTGCCTTTTCTTACTCGCCAACTCTTTCTTTCCATTTCCTATGAAATGTAAAGAATTGTTTGGGAGCAATATGTGGCGTGTCTCAACAAAATTTAATTCACTCGGAGTCAGTTCTCTTATTCTCCCTCTCTGCTAGGTTATCACACAGGAAGAACCTCCAAAGAATGCAGAGTGAAATCGAATGAGAGCCATTCCACAAACCGCAAAAAATATGTGTCGTTTCGAACCTGCCTTGTGCTAAAGGTAGTTAATTTCGATAAAAACTACTCCAATCCAATACAATTTTCTCCAGGTTGGGGGTCTACATGTTTGAGGCATACGTAAAATAGGCCATTATACAACAATTTACTGCATGGAATACAGTTTTCAATTGGAGTTTGTAGCGTCAGGTTCAACCGACGGAAGTTTTTTTTGCCTGGAGAAAAGTCTCTGTGGAGAAATGGAGAAAGTCGATTTGGCACATGCAAAGATTTTGAAGTAGAAAAAAAGTGGAGAATTGTTCTCAATTCTTGGAGAATTTAGGAGGAACGTGTTAGAAGGTCACTCATTCCCACATGTTAAGAAATGAAATGGTTTACATACCTTTTCTGGTTCTAGATTGAGTTGACTTCATTTCACTCGTTCCTTATCTGTACGCAAAGCGTCAACTCATTCTCCCCAAACGTATTGTTTTTTCCTCTCATTTACCTTGCCAAGATTACGACATAAATCTACAAAGTGGAAGTACGTGCCTAGATGTAATATACTTTCGATTTTTTTCATATGACCATATAATATTCGGTAGTAGAGGACACACACTTTTACTACTCCGGCTTGCCTGAGGAATCATTTGGGAGACCGCAGTTGAAGTGAAAGGAGAGTCTATTGTTTACTTGCGTGAGGAAAAGTGAACATTCCGTCGGAGCAATCATTCATACTTGGTCTATCAAAGAGTCAACACAAAAAAGTTCTCCCTTGTCAGACTGCTCGCAGTCAGTGTCACAGGATGACAGACAGCGACGGATTTATCAATTGACAATAGAACTGAAGGAGCTGTGAGTGTTCTTATTCTGGTAAAAACTTGAAAAGAACTTTTTTCTTCTTCCATTTTACTGATTGACTTTCGTCTGTACACTTGATATTATGCTGTCATAAGCGATGTTTTCGATTTTTCTGTGTTTCCCAGTGGGCAAGTAAATTGGCTCAGAAGATAATCGCAAATTTTTTGCATAATATTATTATGTGCTGTGCTTCAAGGTTAGTCGTCACATTAATCATTTGACCGGAGAAGTAATATTTTTCGTTGAAGAGCGCGCTTCATAATATTGGAGAAAGTGGAAGTTCCTTAGTAAACAAGCCATTTGACGAAGAAGCATACTTTCATCTGAACAAGTTAGTGTCTAAACAAAAAAAATCCCGCTTGCCTTCACAAGGTTAACAATAGCTTGATTGCTGTGTCAGTATTAAGCTCGTCAAAAATAATGATGCTGAGTCACAGCAACTATCCAAAAAAGACGGAAAACATTCCCAACTACTATCAAGCATACTATAATCCTTACAGTAGGCCGAACCAAGGGCCTGCAGGGAATCCGTCTGCCCTTTCCCCTTCGGCTGGCATGGCTTCTGCTAATGCTTCTGCAGGAAGTCATCATGGCCTGAGCCATCTTCATTCCCCGCACCCTCCCCCTGCCCCATCGGCAGCATCTGCACATCGTCACAATCATCATCATCAACACCACGTTCCTATCCAAAGCAATAATAACTCGCATCAGGCCTTCGTGCCAGAGACTGATCCATCCGTTTTAATCGCAAGGCAGACTAAAAGCTTGGAAAATACTGAGCAAAATAAGCTCCCACCAATCTCTGCGTGGAATGACTATAGAAGTCCGTATAAACCGCCGCAGTATCAAAGCTCACCCAAAATTTCACACCAACAGGTTAAAATTGATTTTTTTTTCAATTTTCGTCTAGCCACTCGGGCATTTGTTACGATCCTCATGTTTTAATTATTCAGCATACATGCATACATACATAGCGTGTAAAGGACGTGATAAATTCCTTTTAATTACGTGACAAAGAATATTCAGGGTGGTGAAAGTAGCGTAGCTAATCAATTTTGGTTGTATTTAACCATGTATAAGTGAGCGGATTTTGTATGTACATTCCTCCGTCGTAGGCAAGCATAGGACTTTACCTAGAACTTTAGCTCGAATGCATAATTAATTACTGTAAGTTGAACAATGATGGCAACAACTGTGGAGAAGGAAGATATTTGCAATCTTCCCTCGCATGCGATATGAATTTGACAATATCGATTACATTTCACCGAACTAAGTTCTAATTAACACTTAAGCACAGCTTCTATTTCAATGTCGAGTCTATTCTTTGTGATAAAGAATGTCCATATTTGCAATGTTCCTTCGTATTCCAACTAGTGGAAATAAATGTCGCTTGGAGAGGTGTTTGCTTGAAGTATAATCTGTGGTAGGCTTATATTTGGATCGAAGCATACATTAAAGTTTCAGGGTGATGGTCATATGTTTACTCAAATTATTGAACAAAGTTTTTCCAGGGTCTTGTGACCTTCAAATTGACGATTTACAAGATATAATTGATTCAGAAATTGAAAATGGCCACGGTTGTCACTGTATGCCCGTTTGCTAAATTCATTTAGTATGCATAAAACAAAAGATAGGAAATACGTTTTTAATTTGCTTAATAAAAAGTCATGGGGTGATGTAGTACCTATTAACTTTTTGCGCTTTAATATGTAGATTAACAAGTTACAATTCGTAATTGTGGGTAGAATTTTTTTTGCATGATAGACATTTTGTACATTCATGCATCATTTTGTATAAAAAAAGAAGTTTAGACGTACAAGTGTTTTTATTTACGCAAGACATAGATTTTATCCCTGCGAAGCATTTTATATTTATACCAATGTAACGTGTTTTAAACCAATTAGCGTGTTGCCAGCAATCAAAACTTTTTTCCCATTCTATTTCTGAAACGTCGATTTTTTTTAAACAGCAGGACGGAAACATGAGTCGGTACGGCTATTACGGCAATTCTAATGGCTCCCTTGGACGTGGAATGGGCATGTCTGGTTCCGCCACAATAGATAATAACAATAGCGGTCGCATGTCGTCCAACGGCTCGTACTCGCTTCTACCGAATAAATATTCCTTGGTTGGAAATGGAATGGGAGGCAGACCAGGAGCTGGAAATATAAATATTCCTTGGTTGGAAATGGAATGGGAGGCAGACCTGGAGCTGGAAATAATAACATGCATGGCGTGGGTGGACCCGTGAATGATCCCATGATGTCACCTCACCACATTCCCGGAACGTACGACTATTCGTATGGAGCCAACGGGTTGGACCCCATGGATGGATACAACGGTGCGGCTATAGGATCATCTGATCCATACATTGATGGCCCTACATTGCGCGCTCCCTCGCGAGCCAAAATGTCTCCGTTACAGCCTGTCCACACCATGAGGCAAAAGTACTTTGATGCGCAGCGGGGCAAACTGGGATATTCCGATGATGAGGATATTGGTCTAAATAATCCATCTGAGTCATCCGCTGGAAGCTCTGAAGACGAAGACGACATTACAGCAAAACAGGAAGCTTTGATGCAAGCCGAGAGAAGGGCTAGTCAGTTAAGTAACAAGTCCTCACAGGGCTCTATGAAAGGAGGGAAGAATGCAAAACGATCAGGAAAGAAAGGAAAAACTCCGAAACATTCACCCAAAAAGATGCAGAAGGACTTGAAAGGATTAGGCGAGGGGAATGACAAGGTGGAGCAAATTGTCTCGAGACTGCAGCAGGAGTACCAAGTCTTTAGGGTGGATAGGATTGAGCTGGATCCCGGAGCACCTTCGCCGGAAGAACTTGCGACATCAAAGAAGAAGCGAGGAGAGTTGGACAGCGCTGGCTCCAACTCGCGAGATTCTGGCGTTAGCATTGGAGCAGGCAGTATTGGCAGTGTACACACGGTAAGAAGAATAAAAAAATGTTTTAATCTACCACAGCAGGCTTGATGTTTTCACGTTGCTCAATTCGCCACTTGCTATAATATATAGCCCTCCGGAGATAAGCAACAATCAGAGGATCAGCCATCTCCATCAGGTTCCATGGAAGATCCTCAGGACGACGGGGAAAATTCTAATGGGAACGATGAGAGCACCGGAAATGGGAACACGGGCTCCGGGCGAAACTCTGATGGAAAGAAGGAAACCTCAGATCGGATTTCTAAGCGCAAGTCAGCGCTGAAATCTTCAAAGAAGAATGGCTCACCTTTGTCGAATGCAAAGGTGGTGCATCATGCGATAGATATTGATGACGGACTCTCTCGAAATTGGAAAAGCACCCCAGATGTTGCCGCCATTGTGGATGATTATGACCCACGAATGTCAAGTTACCGGTAAGACACAATTTGCCTTCTTTTAAAACCAACTAAAAAATGGGCACGAGAAACTGGTAGAAAAAGCAGGTGGTGATTGCCATATCAGTCTCAATTGCTCAAACGAACAAAGTTTTTCCGTGCGTATTAACACATGGTGTTATTAGATTGAGTGATTTAATTTCATATGTATTCAAGCCGTGTTTCCACTTTATTACTCAGCGTCGAAGGCCACTCATACAATTAAGCATACATTTCACCACACCGTCACGTTGTGCACATGTACACACTTGCATGCTATGCGATGCCTATAGCTTATCGTTAAATCAAGTGGGGAAGTAGGGCATTGTGAGACAAGGCGTAAGTGAAAGTAAAATCACGCCATACATTGAATAAGTATCATAATTTGTCAAAAGTCCGAAAGGTGAATCTATTGACTCTATGAACTAAGGGTAAAAAGCTAAAGTGGGACATTGACAGGTGTAAAAAATGAGCCCGTTGACAATGACATAGCTCAGCACATTTTTCATCACATAATTACTAGAGAGCTGGTGTACGTTTACATGCAGAAATATGCATTGACTGTGTGCTGACAACTTTCTGAAAGTTTGATGAGAAGACCTAGTAAAAATGAGATAACCGTTTGTGGCACGAGGTTGTCCTACCTTTCCCACTTCATCATAGATATAATTGTACGGGATTGGGTGCATCATCACACAAACACCTTACTATAAGCGGGATATGAATGAGTTCAGTCACATCCGTTAAAAATTCATGGATTTAGGAATAATGTAGAAAGCAAGCTTCGTCTCGCTTTCGGATTAGCCTTGCGAATATTATTCAGAAAATAAGCGGAGCTTATTAAAACGGGAAGACAGTGAAGAATGGCATGCATTCATTCTTTTCTATTCACTACTAGTATTGACCTGGTGAAAGCATCAGAATTTTCAATTTTCCTACTATTTTGGCTCGTCATTTCCCTTTTGAGAACGGCTCCGTATCTCAGATACGGTATCTGTTTTAAATACTCTTGCAAAACCTTCCGTCCCCCCAGTATTTTGGCCGTTGTTGACTGCTACTCATGTTCATTTCAACGTGTGAATCATGTTTTTCCGTTAGATTTCTGAGATTAGTCATAATAAAACGTGTTCCCATAATGGCATTTAGATTTGTAGTAAATGTAAATTGCCAATTAATGAACCTCGCTGTAACTTTAGGGTTCTTTTAATACTTTGGGAGGGGGGACAAAAGAGTTCATCATGTGTTTTGAGTGCCTTTTCCCGTCAAACTTGAAGTCGATCCGGGAGCGTCGCAGCTCAGTGAAAGTGAGCACCCCTGTGATTGAGTTTCATCCAATTAGTGAACGCGAGCAATTGTTTGCAAAGAAACTCCGCTGGATTCCTGGGCTTAATAATCAGAATAATAATATCTGGAATCATAATAATAACAATAACACAGATAAAGAATCAAGTCAGCCCGTCTCACTCGAAAGTCCTCCAACGTCGAGCAAAGCCTCCACAAAAGAAAATAATGATGGAGGCAGCAGGTAACCTAACACAAAAACAGTTGGGCTCAATTACTATATCTTCACATTTCATGACAAATATTCCCGATGTCCTTCGATATCTAAGCCAAAAAGAATGTAATTGTAACAAAAAACCATACTCAGCATTTACGTTATTACCCAAACTGTAATTCAAAGGGAAACAGTCGCACGTTTCGTATTATGTAGTTCATAAGATGCATTCTTTTCCATAAATTTCTCCTTGATCCTAATTCATTGACATGACTCAAATCGCGTAATGAGATACTTTGTTGGCGCAGTAATGCCCTATACCGATTCACTTTCGTTTGAATCGATTTTGCGTCTGNCTAATTCATTGACATGACTCAAATCGCGTAATGAGATACTTTGTTGGCGCAGTAATGCCCTATACCGATTCACTTTCGTTTGAATCGATTTTGCGTCTGGAAAAAATGGAAAAGTAGCGCAGTAAAGCACATTACGTCTTCACAAATTCCATGTCGCTTTGGAATACCATTCAAGTTTCAACATCCTTGAATTCTAGGCAGAATAATATTGGACGTCGAATAGAAAGGGAAATTTTTGAAGCAAACTTAAAATTAAATGTAATTAAAGTTTAAGGACAAAAGCTCTATAGACAGTTGAAACTCAATTATTCCGATATCTTTTTCTTTAAAGTAGTGATTTTAAACTTGTAGTTACCACTTTATCTTTGCAAACTTGAATTATAGTCTTGAAATCAGAAAAGAATTAGGAAGTTTCGTGCTCAAAGTCAAATAGAGTATTTTTAGAATTTCCTTGGATTTGAGGGAAGCAATCCACACGGTTTGAGGACTCTACTTTGACGCTCACAGGCTTTTTATAGATGAAGGTGAAAAACTTCTTTTGGGTAATTCCGGACTCTACTTTGACGCTCACAGGCTTTTTATAGATGAAGGTGAAAAACTTCTCTTGGATAATTCCGGGTAATAATTAGAAAAGGTCACTATATGGAGCGTTTAAGACCTTCCCTCCAGTACGAAATTTCCTAAAGGTTTGCCGTATATGCATAAAAAACTGCTTAGGTCATGTTCTAACGTAAATCCGAGCTAAAAATATGGATCATTGTGTATGCACACGATCGTATCAAAAACTTGTAGTGTAAAATGAAAGCTTGTTCTGTTTCGTGTGATAAACTGAAACAACTGTGATACCTATGCAGGCTTTGAATTGGCTTTGTTTGAGAATGATTTATAGACTTTTCTGTGCTCAATGTTGAATTTTCATTAGTCAAACTGTTGACATAAGTCAAAGGAGAATGTAAGTGTGACTTGCTATTCTCAAGGCTAACGGAGAAAGTTTTAGGAGGGATGTTATGATAAAAAGTTTAATTACATATTTGAAGCTTAAAAACCGAGGGTAGACGAGTTGACTAGCTGTAAATTTAATCTAACAGCAAAAATCTTTTGATGACTAGAAATGTTATAGCTTGGGTAAAGAAAATGGCAAGAGAAAAAAACGTCAAATGAAACATGTTTCATTTTTTCTTTAGTTGTTTCTTTGTACAATTACTTAACTGTTATACTTAAGTTATAACATTTTTGATGACATGTTCTGTTCAATATAAGATTTTTCAAAAAGGATTTGCCAGTTAATCGATTAGTTACATAAAGTCAATAAAAGTTTCAATAAAAGAGAGAATTCATATTGTTGGTTGAAAAATTCCAAGAAACAAGTCAATCTCTGATCTCCCCCGACGATTATCATACGCGTTGATCTCTTAGTCAACCACGACCAAGTTCAGTAAAGGTCGCATTACTTCCTCCACTTTCATTATTTTTCAGCCTTGATACAAGAACCAAGTCAATCTCTGATCTCCCCCGACGATTATCATACGCGTTGATCTCTTAGTCAACCACGACCAAGTTCAGTAAAGGTCGCATTACTTCCTCCACTTTCATTATTTTCCAGCCTTGATGGAATTTAGAATGGGTGTAATGAAAATCGTAGTGGGGCGGTACAATTCTTGATAAGGACAATCTTTCTGGCAAAATGCTTACTTTTTGTGCTGTGTTCAGTGAACAAGTCCAACTCCCGGAAAGTTTTGCAAAGGACGAATTCAAGGCTACCTATGGAATTATACAAACTACGCTTGAGCATTTGCCATTTTTCTCACGTATCGCTCGGTCTGGTCAGAATGGAATGAAGAAGTTGTAAGGTATTTTCCAAGGGTTAATAAATTAAACCTTAATATGTGGAATAAACAAAAACAATTCACAGTCAAGGTTAATACCCAGGAAGTTGACGTATTGAACTTGGGCAAAATATTCGGATGTAACACCGTTGGTTCTGGCTGGCACTACCGCAACTACTTTTTTTCTCGTCAAGGGTCGCACATTGGTTCCGTGGTCGACGATCAAATGAAAAAAGCCATAAGTGCCAACTGTTAAGAAAAGTTGGTAGTCCAAGCATATATTAAAAAATTGATTCTTACTTTATTTGTACATTTTGGTTTAGTGATGTCACCCATCATAACTTTATACAATCCCCTTTTGTACCAAAATTGCATAAATAACGATGAGTCATAGAATCATGTAAGCGCATATATGTGACTGCATTGTGAAATTTAAAATCTCTTGAGCACATGGATAAAGGTAAAAAACATGCATGTTGTGCGATGATGATGCAATCACTATTTGCAAACGCCGTTAGCACCAATTAAATTTTAAATGAGAAGTCGGTCATTTTCATGATGTTGGCATTTTTACAATTTATGTACAATTCATATTGCAGGCGAATGTCTACAGAGCATTCCGCTCTTGGTGGCGGAGGTGTTCTTGGTCACGATATCATTAGCACGTCTCCCTACCACTCATCCACAACCGCTCTGAATGGAGCTACAGACAATTACATGATGCTCCACAGAAAACCAGTCTTGGCCGGAGGACGGAGACAGTCTCTGAGCAGGCCGATGGAAGAGCTGGAGAACAGACAGTTGCAAGAGATTCAGGCAGAACAGCAAGGTCGCTCTTCAAGACTCGAATATCACCAACCTCTTCACAACTACCATCACCCCAATCACTCACAATTCCAATCGGGTTACGGGAGCATGCAGTCCGTCTCAAGTGCCGGGTTGGGTCAGCTTGCTGGCATCCACCACCTCAATCATAACCATCTGAATGAGCCCGAGCATTTTCACAGAGTCAGCTCAATGCTCGAGATGGACAAAGCGTCTCCGTCTCGTGAAAGTTCTGCAGGATCTGGAAATACCTACTCTTTGCTTCATCACGAAGCGCCTATGCATAACCTCCATCCATCACCTTTGTCTCCTCACATGAGATCGTCAAAGTCTACGGGTAATCTTCTTGGCGCAGACGCAGACTCGTATAGGCCAAGAGGAGGCAATCCATATTTTGAGATTATGGACCACCCTGGATCTCCGGGAAGGAGAATGTTACATAGTCGACTTGCCAATCATCAGGCAATGCTTGATTTGGGCAATTCAACGGACGACATGGAGTTTCCAATGACGCCCCAGTCTGAGAGTTCTTCCAATACTCTGCCGAAACAGAGTAGAGGGTTGATGGCAGGACGAATGAATTCGAAAATTGTGCCCAAAAAAATTTACAAAGGGTGAGTGGCCTGCAAATAGACAATCACCTGAAACCATTTGATTTTGCCGAGTTTTGTCAGTGAAAGATAATTACTTTTTGATTGGGTTTAGCTCGTTTCGAGAGGTGAACGCTCGAAGCAAGGCTGAAAAAATGGGAATGATAAATGCCGAACTATTCCCTTTAGACTTGAAGCCCCTTAGCTCTCCGAAACATGCACTACCTGCAGCTCTACTTCAGGTGCAGGCGTCAGACTGGTAAGTGCAAGTTCCAACTTGGAACAAATGTGTGAAATGATTTAAGCATTTCTTTGACAAAAAGTGGAATGATTTATGACTTTCACTGCCGTCATTTTGTGCAGAGGAAAGAAACAACAGTCATTTTTCTTGTTTTAACGTTTCCTCTTGAAATTACTTGTCGTGTAGTGAAAGTCGATGCAATGTAAAAAAATAAATATTGGCTAAACAAAACTATTTTGTGCCACCCATTACCCATATATGCAAATTTATGTATGTCCGAAAAGTCAGTAGAATTGTTTTATATAAAATTATAGGGAAACTAACGTCGACGGGTTTCGTCAACTCGTCCGCCTGGCACGGCATCACCCAGAATTTCTCAGATCTGACCTTCACAACGTCAATATGAATGCCCTAAGACACGTAATGAATTTACGATCTCAAGTGTGCCGGGCTGCTATACTATTCTTTAGAGAGTTGTTTATGAACCTCGGCAAAGCCATGGAACATGTAAGGCGCATTGTATTTATTTCGTCTTAAGCTTTTATTATTTTCTAGTTAGCCAACAGGGTATAATGTGCAATTTAGAAAACGTTGGCTCGTTTTTTGCTTGTAGCCACCCACGCTCTTAAAAAGTTTCGTAATCAACAATGTTTGTATCCGTTATTTTGTAGGATTCGGAGCGAATCGCAGAAAAGTTGTTGGATAAAGCCGCAGACACGAACAAGTTTATTCGGGAGGATAGTGGCAAGGCACTGGAGGCTCTGGTTCTGAATGTCAGTCCTGCGAAGGCTCTTACATGCTTGGATTTGTATGGAACTCGGTAATGGTTTCTAGGAATTTGTTTGACTTTCCTTGTCTTAAGTCAAAATCTTTACTCGCCAACGCAAAATATGTCTCAAAAACATAAGTTGAAATATAGGGACAAATTTCCGTTACGGGGCAGTGTGAGATTTATATCTTAAAATGTTGCTTGTACTTTCCAGACATAGGAATCCAGCAGTAAGAAGTATGACGGCGAGAATGACTACAAAACTTATTGAAAAGCTGGGAGCTGATAGAAGTTTGACTGAGGTACCCGAGAGATTACTTCCTATGCTTTGCAGATTCTTACAAGAAGGCAGTTTGGACACTAGGTAAAAATATCATGTGTGGCCATGCGAAATCTCAATTTTTGGACGAATGAGCATTTATACAAAAAATATTTGCATACTTTTGCAGAATGTCTGCGAAATTAGCTTTCTCCGTTTTGATGGAGAGTTCATCGTTTGATACGCAACTCAAGAGACACGTCCCCGCAGACACACTTCGCCACGTGCAGAAAGCAATGAAGGCGATTACAACAAAGTCGTAAAAGGCACTCCGCATATTCATAAATGTAATGCAATTTACATGGTGCTAAAGCCATAAAAATGATTTAATCTTGCACTAAAGTTAATGATTCTGAATTTATGTAAGCACACAACTTTGTTTAAGGCAGCACATATTGTATGAATTTTGTGATGTTGCACCTCTTTAAATAGCATAATTATGGTGACTATGACTGTGAAACTGGCTGCTCTTGATGTCAGGGTGGTTTTATTCTTAAAAAAAGTAGGTATATGCAAATGTATGAATATATATATTTATGACCAAAGTTAAATCAGTGCTAATAATAACATTTTTCCAGAATTTATCTTCTACAATTAACCCGTGAATTAGAGGTTAGGGTTCCATAAATCACAATTTATTATGATGTTGCACCTCTTTAAATAGCATAATTATGGTGACTATGACTGTGAAACTGGCTGCTCTTGATGTCAGGGTGGTTTTGTTCTAAAAAAAAAGTATATGCAAATGTATGAATATATATTTATGACCAAGGTTAAATCAGTGCTAATAATAACATTTTTCCAGAATTTATCTTCTACAATTAACCCGTGAATTAGAGGTTAGGGTTCCATAAATCACAATTTATTGTCAAATTTAACCCTTTTCATTTTTGCTCCCTTCACACACTGTGCATGGACGAAAAATGTAAAAAGGAGATTGCAAGACTTCACCAGTTGTAGCTTTAATGTTTCGAAACATATAGAAAACTAGGATCATGCATATATTTAAGTACAGTGAAAAAAGTAATAATTTATCGACGATAATGACATACATATTTTATACATCTCATCAGGAGTATCGTAGATGAACAGTATTGGAGTCTTGAATTTTTTAAACTATACTTATACTTTTAGTCCAATTCCTTGAACCGTCGTAGGTTTTTCTGTCACATGAAATATGATTACCGTAAATAACTATTACTCGCTCCTAGCTTTAAAGCGCGCTCTTATAAATAATTTAGTAACTGAAAATCTATTTCCTTAATTTTATCAGTGAAAACCGATTGCAATATATTGCAAAGCAAAACTAACATGTAGAATGGTAGAATGTAGAATTAAATATCCTTTAGAATCATAAGTCTGTGTAAGGAATCTTTATAATTCGAAATATCTTAAAAGTCAACATGTGATGAATTTTTGATGTATCTGAATTTGAACCTTAAAGTGATTACATTTTTGAGAAAATTAAGCAATTACGGCTGTATGTCCATATGCATTAGCAAAATTTAATGTGTGAGATAATAGCAATGCATTATATTAAAATACTAAACCACCTCTTGTGACTAAAACCAGAATGAATGACCTTACGCAGCGTAAACGTGATAACATTTCCGGGTGCTACTTTCAATAATGTCATATAATGTAATATTCGATATTAACAATTTAGGATGTCTAAAACTGAAATTATAAAATGTAATGTTATAACCAAACATGGAAAGTAAATTTCGCCTCATTGACTAATATGAATTCAATTAAAGAAGGTGTATTCTTTCAATGGATTAATTGATGAGTTCCGTTTAATTTTAGTCCAAATTTTAAGTCTCAGATGCAGTGTGTGTTCTCTAGTTTATCCGTACTAACTTTTCCATAAAACTGCCTGACATATTTATGTAAAAAAAATACTGATATCATATAATTAATTAATTCTTACGTGCCGTATGGGTAACAAAGTCCACTAGTCTAACTTACTGTCCCTATAATGTTATACCTAATGTAACAATAAATCGAATAAAAATAAACTTACTTAAAATGTGGTTTTAATATCGGATTTAATTGAGTACATTATTTATCGCATCTATAAACCAAAGTTTTTTGCTATGCTATGGGCTATGTGAAATTTGATGCTATTTGAAGGGCCATGCATTTACTTTGTTCA
>JAHZMY010000951.1:0-12281 GCA_027743915.1 Seira sanloemensis
ATATAACGTCCGCCCGCCGGAGAAGCAGAAGGCTCATTCCGTCAATTTCCTAAAAACCAATCAAATAATTTCACAGTTATAATAATAATATATTCTACTAATTTGCATCAAATCAGATGTGGGAAAGAATGAACCTGCTCTCGTAAAGAAGCGGCTTCCGCAGGTAATCCCTTTTCAGTAAAAAACTTTTGAACTTGTGACGGAGTCCACGAACTGATAGCCGGAACATCGGAATTCTCTGAGCTAGCAGTATCACAAGGAGCAGATTCTCCTAGAGATAAGGAATGGCTTCCATTCTTTGTCGTTTTCAACACGCTTTCTGTTTGTTTTGCTGGAGCGCAACCTAATTTGTAAAACAAAATAAATTAGTCCACCATAAAATCACAATTAATATTAATATCATAATGGCTGAATCAGCGTAAGGTAAAATAACTCTCCACGCTTGCCTTTCTTCTTTGTCGCTGATGCAGTAGGGGTAGCTTTCTTCGTTGTCTTTTTGGTAGTCGCTGTGCTCTTTGCATTGGATTGACTGGTCTCTGCTCCATTTATAGTCGCTAACTGCTCGCACTCCGTGCAATACCAGGAGCTGTCGCTCATTGACGGGCTGCTTTTAATTCCTATACATTTAACATGATATCCTCTATCGCACTGATCACACAAGACGTAGCGCTGCTCCGCCTTTCTTGAGGTATTGTCTTTGGTCTGCAACATGTAATACAATTATGTATTTTGGACTTGACCTTTAGTGTATTTTAAATGCTCCAGCCTACCTCAGCCTTTATAGTTGAACTTTCAGATGTCATCAAAGCCTTTCTACAAACTCCACACCTTTTGCAGGAAAAGCACTGCCACTGGAGATGAGAATCGGTCGAGTCGTTGCCCCTGATGAGACGTTTAGCTTGGTCTTCCGAGTAGTCGATGCAAGCCGGGTGAACTGTAAAAGAAAAGGCGTAGTAGCGTAAGAGAAATATTTCTAATCATGCTTAACCTCGGATTTAAAAACACTTTTATCATCATATAATGTCAATAACTATTATCATTATATATTGTCATAAAAGTCATTATTACATACATTTGGCGCTACACGTCGTGCAAACAAGATAATCTCCCTCACTGAAAAGCATGTCACTTTCTTCGTTTCTGCAATAAGCACACTGATTTAACATCGCGTCAAAAGCGGACATTGCGTCTTTGTCTTCATATTCATTATCATCAAGATATTCGTCTTTGGTGCGTTTCTTGGAGGCGTAGGTGTAGCGTGGCTTCTGACAGATTCTGAGAGGTTCGTCTGATTCGTCTTCCGAATGCTTCGGTTCCAGCTTGTGCTTGGTAGTCTTTTGTTTCTGGAAACTTTTATCCAGTCCCTACAATAATCAGATCATGAAAGTTAAAATAGGAAAAATAAAAAAATTGTAAAAAAATAGCGTAACCTTTAGGGTTTTGGTCTTCTGCTGAGGAACTTTAGTGGGGGCCGATACATTTTTGCTTTCAACGCAAAGCTCCGCTTCCCCATTTAATTGTGTAGGAGTGTCATCGTATTCGGTCGTTTCGTGTTTGACTAAAGTGAGAGAAGGGGTCCTGTTGACAAACTTTTCTTCCAATTTAACAGAGCCACCTTTAATAATTTTAGAATTGGCACTCTTCCCCTTGGGTTTTGGCTTATCTGGTTTTTGCAAGGGGCCACTTTTTTCAGATACAACTTTCATACTGATACTATTAATTAAATCCATTTTGGTCTTCACGGAAGGGTCATTGAGATCAATTTGCTCCTTTCCTTCTGCCGAAGCCTGCTTGTGCGGATCTGACTTGACTGCGTACACCAGTGCTTTCTTGTCCTTAGATTTACCCCTGACCTTGGTGGGATTGGAAGGAGAGTCGGTGACCTCTAAATCCAATTCCTTCTTGGATCGTTTCTTCTTCTTAGCATTATCCGCCGTCAAATTAGGATCCTCCATGAAACTTATGGATTTCATTTCTGTGGGGACCTTGATATCTTTGGGGAAGATTCTAATGGAGGAAACATTGTCATTGCCAGATTCCGCTGCTTGTATGTTTCCTGCTGACTCTTCTCTTTCAAATATTACTTTAATCCCTTCCTCGGCAAATCGCTCTTTGTCTAATTCCAGCAGTTTCTTCTTGAGTTCCTCAAACGGGATGCCTTCGAAAGAGTAGATGGGGTTAGTGAGAAGCTCATTCATTGCACTAATAACATATCGTGTCGTCTTTGACGAGTTTAGTATTTTGGAGTGCTTTGTTAGCAAGGGCGAGTTTTTGACATCTGAAAATTACAGTAAATGTATTGATTACGTAAAAGTACAAAGCAAAAGCAAGGACAAAATAAATGCAATGAGACAACCGCCTTCAAGTAGTAAGTAATATTATATATCTTGGTAATAGGGTCAAACCGAAATTTTTAGGACTCCTGTAGCTGGTTAAGCCCTTGTATTCAACTTTGAGCAGTTCCCCTTGATCCACAATATTCTCGATCTCGTTAAAAACTTCATTCATTGAGCTTCCGAGTTTTCGCATGACATAAACGGCAATGGATTCTCGATCTGGGCGACACTTGCGTTGCCGGAGGCAATCCACCGCCTCCAAAATTACGTTTCTTAACTGATCAGTCGTCATTTTAAGGAGAACATGATATGGCACACTTCACAAAACTAGCCTGTTTTCGCACTTTTAGAATTTCTCCTCCTACTAACCACTAACGGCAAGTTCCCAGTCAGTGCAAAGTCAAGATCCTCACATTTTTGCTCAGAAACAAACTTAACGGCAAATTTTAATACTGCTCTCGTGATGAACTCTTTTCCTCCAATTCATTTTGGATTTGTAGCGAGTTCTTCTGTTCTGGATTATATTGACTTGGACTCTCTTAAATAAGGCAATATAAATAATAATTATAATGAATTTAACTGCTTTTAAAAATACCTCAAAGTTTTAGCAAATTGATTCCAAAGTAGTATTATACGAACTACGACAGGCAGGGATTTGAGATTTGCAGTTGGACATGGACTGCTGTTGTTATGTGTGCATCTTGTGTTTTGTAAACATTTTAAGGCTTTCTATGTGACCAGACCAGCTACAGAGAGAAACGAGAAGATTGCAAGAGTTCAGCTCTTGAATGGATGGCTGTGGGGCTAGCCAGGTACATACTCACATCCATGATCCAAGATTACCTCTAGCAGTAAATTTTAACACTAATCAGGCCCCATCACAACCATATCCACCTCAAATTTTGCTACTTTTCCAAGCATGGACAAGTTGTTCAAGGTGGTTATATTAAACAGAGTTTGGACACACTTTATGATGTCATTTCGAGAAGTTGTGTATGAAAAGTATTTCTTTCTCTATCTAATCAAAGCCACATCTTTAATATTTCCATACAATGCCTTCCTAATTAGAAGGTGAATAAAAAGGATGTAAAGGAAAGTATGAAGAATAATGCCAGGAAATAAAATATATAAACTATTTCCATCATTTATTTTTATCAACTTTCTTTTTGCTTTGCTTAACTTGATTTAAGCTTTTCTGGAAACTTTCTCCCAAAACATTTCATAGCAGCAGATACTAAACATTTAAGGGCGAATACAAAAGTGGAAAAGGAAATGATAAGTATAAGGCTCACAAAGCTCCATACATGTAAATTTCTTCTCTCATACCAAGTTCTAGTCACCCCGATCGGCCGTAAAAAGTTTGTCGACTTATGTCGAAGTACGTAATCTACCCACCACACGGACGTCTCCACGGCTTTCTGAGGACGGTCTCTAAAGATTCTGGATGTGTGTTCAACGTTGTCTTTGTACCTTTTAACGAAATGTCACCAAGAATTAAATGCATGTTAGTTTCGCGTTTAAAAAATGTTAAAGGCGAATAATTTGTTCTTTACTTTCTGTTTGTGAGGATTTCATTAATTGCAAACTCAAATTGTGCTTCGGTCAAGTCTCCAATTTCCATCATGATACCACGTTCGGTATGATGAATTCTTTGAGATTGGCTAAAAAGTTTATGTTTAGCAAATTTTAGGATAGAAATCGAGTTCTAAATAAAAAATGAGTAGTACCCAAAATGTCTTGCTGTGAGAGCCACTCGGCGGCATACACATTTTCTGGAATATCTTCTGGCACCTCTCCTCCACTCCATTTCATCACAAATCCCACAGAAGGAAATTTTCTTATCGCCCCAAAAATGGCAGCTTTAATTCTCCCAGGAAGTAGAGGCAAGCTTCATGTAAGTTCCAAAGCTGAAGTAAATGATATGATCCCATCTACTCACGAATTTTTCGATGTCCTGCAATTCAAAACAATATTGAATAGAAGTTATAGAGGTTATATATAGAAGTTGCTTTCTGACAATATTATTACTACAATAGTTAACGGAATTACTATAATTAGCTTACAGGTGACAATGGGTTAACCTTGTCAGTACAATGCTGACCACCAACTGGAACCACCCAAGGGGGCAAAGATCTAGGGTATTCTTCGGAAAAGTGAGTGTTTGTGAAAATGATCGAATTCCGTCTATCCATCTCTATCAGAGCTGGCATGTCGATGACATTCAGCGCAGATCTAATTATCGAGTCTGCTTTAGGCAGGTAATAGTAGTGTCTGTAGGCATGCCAAAATAGAGGGGTGAAGGTATTCCAAACCTCTTAGCACGAAGGTCATGTTAGATGGCAGATGAAAATGGAATTCAGGGTAATTTTCTTCCGGAATTCCCTGCAAGAATAAAATATTTGAAATGTGTGTAAGAATGAAATGTAAATTTAAAAGAATTGTAAAAAACATACATAAACTTCATTCCACCAGGGGAAAAGCGAAGTCGGAGAATACATTATCGTGGGTGCCTTCCATTTCCATGCTAATCCGTAGGCGATTTCATTAAACAAAGTGTTGATGACGATGAGGTCATATGACGCAGTGTTGGCCCATTCAAGAAAGTCTTTGTCCTCGGAAAGGATTTCCGTTAGCTTCAGCCCACTTTCAAGATAGCCAAACCATAAGTCGTCGATGGCCTTTATACCTTCTTGTATTCTAATATCGATGGGATGGTAGTTCATCCCAATTCTGTCAAAGAGATTCTTTGGAGTTATCTCGGTGATGTTGGTGTGATTATAAGGCCTTTTTGGACTATGAGGGGAGAAAAATGTAATTTTGTGACCTTGGTTAGCCAGTTCTTCCACTAATGGCCATACCGTGATTCTGTGACTGTAGCCAGACATTCCCCAGAAAAATAAAATATTTGCTGAGTTTGCCAAGTGAAANCTGAGAGTGCCAAGTGAAAGCAGGAAAAGGCGAAAATAAATAGAATGGAAAGTCGATACATTTTTTATTTGAAATTTACAAAAAGAAAATATAAATTGAGGATACAGCGTGAAGAGAAGGATGGGTGTCAAATGATAATAAAATGTGAGTAAAATGATTCTGATGCGCGGGGTTCTTGCATCAAGTCAGATAGTCACATGTCATGTCCATGCCATCTTTTTGTAATCGTTGTGTAAATTCACAAGTGGACAATTGATAAAATACAGTTCTGCTCTTATCAATTTAAGAATTTCTAGTAATATTGAAACCAGAAAAGATCAAAGGTATAGTTTGGTTTTTTTTCTTTCTTCTTATCTTTTTACGTACATATGCGTACTTTAACATTCAAAGCTAAACAGGCAATGCCAATGAGTGCACCTTTCAAGATATATCTAGATAATGTATATATTTTTGTCAGTTTAATGTTGTGTATATCTACAAAATTCCTTATAATTCCACAGAAAAATGCTGTTTTTAAAGCTGCAGGAAAGTAGAAAAGTTTATTTGAAAAATAATAATAAAACTCTTTACAATAATTATGACCAAGCATCATCATTAAATTACATATCTATAAATATATTCCAGCAAAATTTCTTCGTTTTTAAAACAAAATGAGTATTAAACAAAATCACATCGAATGCATTAATTTTAATATTTTGCATGCACACAGAATTTGCGCTGAAACCTTTATGTTCATCTTTAAACAACCAATTTAGAAACCCACTTGGGATCTCTACAAAATTATAGTAGAAAAGATTAAGCATATAAATATGATATTATTCCTATCGATTAATGAGTCTATTACTTGACGGAAAGTTCCAGGATGATGATAAGGATAATTCAAGGTTTCGTTTCAAATTTGAATGCAATGTGTGATATTATTAGGTAGATTTTTTAAAAGCTCTTTCATTTATTGTTTCTCCATCGTGGCTTCTTTCTTTCCAGAATTTCCTGCAATGGTAAGCGTAAAAAATTCAGATGACAGATTATTGTTAGTAAGGCTTATGGCAAATCAATCATAAATCGTTTCGTTACCATCCAGATAGCAGCAGCTAACATCAATGCCTTAGCCTCAAACGATAAATCCCTTCCATAGAGCAATGTGGCTTTCCCTCTATGTTGAACCGATTCGACCTACCTCTGCATTTTCTATGAACTTTTTAAAATGATCCACCATTTTTCTATTAATATTTCTAAAATCCTGATCACATCTTAAAACTAGTTAATGTAAAGTATACCAGAAGATGCTGATTATCTCCAGTAGCCGTATAACCCGACTGTTCTACAAATTAATTACGGGTTTAAATAATTATTCGAAAATGTAAATTAAAATACTTTATCGATACGCCAATTTAAAAAAGCTAGCTTTACCGGTGGTCATTATTAAAGTCCCGGTTGGATCAAGCACCCTTAATCGGATTGTAGACTCTCCCATTTTTGATGGCTCCGTCTTGTCCTCCCGAGTGATTGATCCTAAGAGAATCTCGGAAGGAAGGGTCACTGCGATGCACTTCAATCAAAAATGATTTATACAACTGTTAAGATAATGAATTATGTCTCAATATTTGAGTGTATTAAAAATTTATACCTACCGAAGAAGCAGAATCAAAAAACTTTGGTGCGCCAAGATGAATTATTAAAACTGGATGATTGATGAAATTAATGACGATTGTTTGAATATCTTGAGTAGCTGTAAACTGCATTTGTCGATTTTGATCAAATATTTTATACTTGTGACTTTTTATACATAAGCCGCAACACGTATCTGTCAAATTAATGAAGTTTACATTACGAAATTAATAAAAAAATCACTGCATATTATTATATTTTAAAATAATTTCTTGAAACGTTTTTAGCAATTACATTCGTGTTCATGAAGGATTTCCAGTCTTCGAAATGGATTGAAAACATGAAGCTTCTCAAGTCCTTCACCTACCAAGTACATATATTGCAGATTGTCTCAATTACATATTAGCACTTTGAAAAAGCGTCTTAAAGAAATATTAGGCGTACGTGCAACAATGTCCAGGTCAACAGCCACGATTCCAAGTCGGTGCTTCTTGTCCATTTTACTATGAACGCTTTTGTCACCTTTGGCTAATTGTTTCCAACCACTAATTGTGTTTGTATTCAAATTGTATTTCTATACCTTGTATCTTATGGAATTACAAACCCATTGATAAACTTTATCAAACTGAACCTCAAAAAATGTGCAATACTACTAGTAAGCATACATATGTAGCAGTTTGCTATCAGTCAAAGCCACTTGTAGAACTTGCCATAGTCGTTTTTTTTGAAATCATGCACTTTGCGAATGCCAAGTTGAAAATTTGCACTTTTCAATGATACATTTTTCTCTCTTCGTATTCTTTACGCATTTTTTTGTCCTTCATCATGATCAGCACAGAATATAAAACTTGCTTCATCTCGTTAAAATAATCTCAAAGTCACAAAGTTTTTTGCAGTTTTATAATTCGAGCAACATGCTAATTGGAATATGCTCGGAGACACTCTAAATGTAAACGCCCATTCACATCCGTTTCCTGAAAGAAAATCATTCAAATAACCTTTAAAATATTAGCAATCCTAAGTAAAAAAAGGTTTTTTTGTGCATTTTGTCACTTTAATTTTGAAGAAAAATAGAAACATGATACAATTCATTTATTTCATGCGAAGAAGACTCAAGCATTTCCACGTGCCTACATGTTTTTTTGTTTCGGATCTCTGGGAGACATTCATCTACAAATTTTGTGTTGCATGTTGCATTTGTACTGCTATTATTCTCGCGTCGATGATGATGATGATGATAAAAATAGTATGTAGCAGTGGCAGTAGAGAAAAAATCGGCACGCTCAAGTTTAGTAGGTTAAAGTTGAAAAGTACATGCATCAAATGAGATTGCAAATTGCAATGGGATATAAAGTAAGAAAGTGGAACTGTGTTTCACATTTATTTTCAAAGCTGGGTAATATTAGACAGTTTTTGTCCTCCGACACGCGTTCAACTGGAAAGTCTGAGTATAAAAATATTTAGAGAAAGATACAAAGATAGATACATACATACAGAATACGTAATCTTAGATATTAGAAAGATACAGAGATATGACACTCAATTTACATCGTGTTTCCTCTTTCTTCGTCCTATTATCACATATACTAGGAGGATGAAGAATATTTATAGGATGGTAATAATCATTACGATCTTGAAATGAAACACCACTTGGCGTCTGTGAATGTAAATATTGGTCTCTACAGAGCTTGTTCAAGGTGGTATCGTAGCATTGAAACTTGCTGCTTGAGAAAAAGCTTTTACACAATTTTCTCGGTACGATGAGCCAATATTGGAACATGTAATGTTTTGGAAAGATTTATCGCTTCAAAGAGGTGATAGAATTTTCTCAGAAATCCCGTATTTTTTAGTAGAAATGTTAAAAAATTGTTTGGAAACAAGAGGAAAAAGTTGATTAAGGATTTAGTCAAGAATACACTATATATCATTTACACAGATTTCCCGTTGGGTAAACCTCCACCCACCTCCGCCGATTGACAAAAGTCTCTCTGGTACGTTGTAGTCAAATCCATGGGCTTCTGAGGTTGACCTTTGTAGGTTGGAGAGGCAATTTCGAAGTTAAAGCTCGAATTGCTCTGGTTGCATGGAGAGGACACGTGCCGCTTTGTGGGAGAGCGAAGAAGATCGGGAGAAACACGACCTCTAGCCAAAACCTCTGTATTCGAGAGAGAAAACTNGGAGAGGACACGTGCCGCTTTGTGGGAGAGCGAAGAAGATCGGGAGAAACACGACCTCTAGCCAAAACCTCTGTATTCGAGAGAGAAAACTTATCAAAAACTGTTGAATTTAAAAGGGAGAACTTGTACATTTCGATAATTAAAATACCTAAGCTGGAGAGATCAAAATTGTGTTCCCGATGATACCGGCAACCCTTTGGTTGGTCCATTTGACAAGTACAGCGGCAAAGAGGCATGTCACAGTCACAAGGAAAACTGAAAATATTCAGTATGAAACAAAAGAGAAACTCTCAGAAATATTATGGGCTCGTGCCGTATTTGCTTCGTATCACCAATGGTCGTTAAAAACTATTTACGGGTAGACAAAAGACAATGGAAAGTAGGGAATGTTCAGGAATGTGATTTATGAGTGGCTACTTAATGGTTTGATTAAAACGTCTCTTTAATGCCCGCAATCTATATTTTTATGTTTTGATGTATGACAAGAGGTATGGAATGTGGCTCATGTAAGCCTTTTCATGACAAAACCTTGAGCTGATACAATTACATACATCCAATCGGCGTTTTTTATCTCGTTTTGGAGATCTCTCACCTGCACAAGATTACAAAAGCAGAGAATGTGGAATATTATGTGTGGTTGGACTTTTGGGTTGGTAATTAGCGTACAGCAGAGAAATGTCGTGATTAACCATAATTCAAGCCTCTCATCATTTTCATTTTCTCTCTCTCTCGCCATATTCCCATTGTGGTTTCTCGAAGGTAAACAAAAAATTGACATGCTAAAATATAAATTTTTATTATCTCGTTTTGGAGATCTCTCACCTGCACAAGATTACAAAAGCAGAGAATGTGGAATATTATGTGTGGTTGGACTTTTGGGTTGATAATTAGCGTACAGCAGAGAAATGTCGTGATTAACCATAACTCAAGCCTCTCATCATTTTCATTTTCTCTCTCTCTCTCTCTCTCGCCATATTCCCATTGTGGTTTCTCGAAGGTAAACAAAAAATTGACATGCTAAAATATAATTTTTTCATTAATGAAGTGGGGAACGTTCACACGTGCAATTTAGGAGTAGTAGGTGCAGGAGAATATATGAAGAGCAAGATAATGTGATGCAGTACTAGAAATGTGTATGTCAATAGTGTGCAAGGTTAAAATGGCAAAGTCAATATAATATATGCTGTAGTAGATATGATGCGGTAAATAAGTGCAAAACTTTAATGAAGTGTTTCAAACACATATCCAAGTACGTACTTTTTATTAGGACGTGAACGGAATCACTTTACATGTACATGTTGAACTCTACAGCATCTAAAGCTTACTGAAATATCCCCATTGGCCATTATGTGTAGTTCACATTTGGAAACTTTTTATTTATCTCTTTACAGGTACATACATGCATTAAATCTTAATCTAATTTCATCTCTCGGTTTTACACGTCAAGTAGAACTGCACAAACAACACACGGATGTCTAACGCAAAAAAAAACAGAAAGGAATATCAAATTATCAATTTTTATCTTCTTTGTACAATGCATGATTATGACGAATCATGACTTTTATGGGTGAAGTAATTTCACATTCCCTAAAGTAAAACATAAAAGCCATACCACACACCTTCAAATATGTCAAAACCATAAACACTGATAGCGTGACATAGGAAACAGTAAAGATCCAACCTAGGGCTATGATTTGCAACTTTGTAATTAATCATGATTTTATTCTACACAAGAAAAATTATTAATGTACCTAAATATAGGGTTTTAATAGAGAGATCTTTATTGTTTGTACTCATTTTGTTGATGACAGACAAGGATTCCTACACAGTAAATCGGCGAATTGATATTCCCTGGACTGATTCAAAAAGTGTATCAAGTTCATTATTGCACAAAGAAAGGTGAGCGCAATTTTTTTACACGGTCTGATTGCGACTCTGAACAACTCCTGGTGTCGTTATTACAGCAATCAGATCATACATATATGGCGTTTTCATACAGTAAAAGGAATTTTACAAAATAGCAACAAGAAAAATTATTAATGTACCTAAATATAGGGTTTTAATAGAGAGATCTTTATTGTTTGTACTCATTTTGTTGATGACAGACAAGGATTCCTACACAGTAAATCGGTGAATTGATATTCCCTGGACTGATTCAAAAAGTGTATCAAGTTCATTATTGCACTAAGAAAGGTGAGCGCAATTTTTTTTACACGGTCTGATTGCGACTCTGAACAACTCCTGGTGTCGTTATTACAGCAATCAGATCATACATATATGGCGTTTTCATACAGTAAAGGGAATTTTACAAAATAGCTTACACAGAACCAAAGGTTTCTTGGGCTTTGCAAAAAGTACACAACTCTGTCCGTAAAAAGACGACAGAAAAGCTATACATGTAGTGTGTAGGTATGTAAATATAAATATACATCATTTCAACAGTTTTTGGCAGAGGAATAGAAAATGTGGCAAAATTGGACGTAATCGTCATTGCGTTAACCAACTGTAGAGATATAGTGGTTGGATTGTACAGGTAGCAGGGTTATTTTGTGTCACAACATTTTCTGAGACTGAAATCGATTGTTTCTTTTCTTTCTTCTTTGTCCATGTTTAATTCCATGAACATAGCTCATCCTTCTACTGCGACATGATGTATGTTCATCTGGTCTGCAGTTGCATGTCCCTTCTTGCCCCAAACTGAACCCTTTGCCAAGGTTGGATTATGTCCATGAGTCGTCCCTATCGGACCTTGGCGCAGCTTTGGATTCGGACCCTTACTGCCTGAAGTTGGTCCTACGGTTTGAATGTAGGACGACCTGGGAAAGAGAAAAAGTCTTACAATGCGCTCACAAACGTTCAACAATTGGAGACGGCCTGCCGTAAGGAGCGGAAAATGAAATAATATGTGCAGAAAGTACAAAATTATCTTTCATATGTATTTCTAAAGTATGTATGCCTTGGACTTACTGTACAAAAGAAGGATTGGGTCCCTTTGCCAATGTAATATTAGATCCTTTGGCATTCTGACTAGCTGGAACGAACGCTCGATCCCTATCATACCTCATTCCAAATAACCTTCAAATGACAAATAGACTCAATTATTGGAAATTCCATGTGTTTTGCATTTTGAAGACACATTTTACAAAAGTTTTTAAAAGAAAACTCATTTTCGTTCGGAATTACATACGTGCTAATAAAGTTTTTCTTTCTTGACTTTGTATCAAGCTCAAAG
>JAHZMY010000952.1:0-14251 GCA_027743915.1 Seira sanloemensis
AACCAGATATCCATTCAAGTTTTTCTAAAACGAAGTTTTGAATTGAGATTGAGTGGATGATGGCGAGTCGGAAATGAGAGCAAGCCAGGGCATCCTATTCTGACTCATCTGTGAGATCATCAAAGAAAGCCACGTTCCAAACTTTCTCTTTTCCGGTTCCCATCTGAGGATATATTCTTCAAAAAGGATATTTATCCAACTTTTCGAGGGATTCTGGAAAATCCATATTCGCTGAAACGGTGGAGTCGGATCACATTTCAAGAAGTTGTTTGGCATTTCAAAACAAAAGAATCTTTTTGTTGGTTGTGAATATGGTGGCTAAATAGAATTTTTGTATCAAAGAAATTCCTTTAATGATGCCCACGAATTCGTCCAATTTATTTTGGATCATTATATTTTTAACGTGTTACACCACTCGCACACGACAAATTCCAGCACGAGTGGTGACGTAAAAAGAAGAAAATGTAATAAGATCAAGTGTAATAAAAATGTATGCAAAAGCAAGTTTTACTTCAAGCTGTTCTTTTCATGAAAAGGTCTTTTATGTCTGCATAGTTTCTCGCACGAGTCACCTCCAACTCTCACCACTCCCGTTTATTTAATTTAAATAAATATAAACGAGTGCAAGTTTAAGGAACATGCTTCCATTCCGCTGCTACGGTTGTACTACCAGATTATGATTGAATTGGAACAATGAAATTCTTCTTGGAACTCCAACTTCAATACACGTCAACTTTGACTGACAGTTTTTCCTCTGAAAAAAATCTCAAAAAGTCATGCATGTATGAAAAAGCATGCAATAAATAAACATGCATAAGAAATTGGGAAATTGAAAATAGTAAAAACGGCATTTTTATTATTATTTTTCTCATTTTAAACATGCCAATCTTTTTTTGTAGAAAGTGTACCCGAATTTTTAAAGCTTGAATTCAAATTAATTTGGAGGAACCGTTGTCATTTCCTTTCTTTTTCATTTACCTAACCAATAGTCTTGATGTTTTGGACCCTTGTGTTTTTGTTCTTGTTTTAGTATTCCAAGAAAAGCAAAGTCTGATTGGTTTTGTCAACAACAAGTCCACATACATCCTTACTACTGCGTTGTATGTTTCGTCTGTATTTTCTCCAACTTTTAAGAGGCTTCAGTACTCCTACTATCGCCATTTTCTTCGTAATTTACGTAGGTGGGATTTGTGACCGTTGTTGTGGTCGACCTGTACAACGGATTTTCTTGCTGTGAACACAATAAGAAAATATTTACTTTAACCCGAGTTCCTCTTGCTACGCATTAGTCAAACTTTGGGCAGACAGAAGATTGACTTTTTCCAGCCGTGGGGCAAGTCGAATAATGTAATCTACCGTGTTCCATGAAGCAGCGTTAACGGATTTTTCGAATCGCTCATATTCCATCCGATCTTGGACGTGGGTGATGGTCTTCCAAAGAAGTAGGAGTGTCACGCCTAACAGCACCATAGCTCCGATAATCCCAATCATAATTTCAAAAAGTGGCGCAGGTGTTGGGCACTTTTCGCGAAGGACAATATTGCCCGACTCAATTTCCAGCATGATGATGTTTGAGAGCACGTGTTTCTCTCGAATGATGTAGTCGATGCGGCAGCCTCTTGCGTCTTCCTCTGTGCCGAAACAAATGTTCTTCTCATCCTTATCCTCCACAGGTATGCGATCTTTAATTTGACAATGGGATTAGTCACTTTTATTAAAAATTGAATTTTGCCGGATGTACTTGATTATGAATGATGATAATGTGTCTCTGTCGTTTGTCAAACTTCCTTTTCAATTTGCATTTGGAAAGGAAGTGAGAGATAAAGAGCTTGCCGACTTCCAGGAAAAAAGAGTTTCCATTGGGGGTATATGTACATGTACAAGCCATTTAATGTCTTACCAATTCGTTGCGTGAATGTGACGTTCACGTTGTCACACTCGCGTTTACACAAAATTATCTTTGCTTCATCGCTTTTTTCCTCGTCGTTGTAGGCGGTCACAAGGCATCTAATGCATTTATCCGTCTCGACCTTGGACTCTCTGCAGGAGCCGTCCTAAAAAAATAAATAGTAAACTAGGCTACTACTGCCATATTACAAGCATCTTGTCTTTCCACTGTTATCATTATTGTCTAGAGTTTTAGTGAAATTAGCTTGAGTATAGTCTCATCTCAGATGGACATTAATGCTCGTAATCCCATGTACAAAAAGGATCAGAGAGAAAAGGAACATGGGATAATAGCTCTATAAAATTTTTGTTAAAGCTTGTCCTCCTCCTTGATTCCCCTTTTATCACAGCTGGAAAATACGGTTTACGCAATAACTCAAAGAAAAAATAAAAGCAAATCTTTCTCTTTTGAGTAGCACGCGTGAGAATCAACTGATGGGAAGGATATTACTTCTTACAATTTTGGCATGCTGGATTTCACAATATTCGCCCTTGTATGAAGAAGAAGAACACATGCATTTGCCACATTTGCAAGATCCATATGTGATACCGTTGCAAGGATGGTTCGGAGATTTAGCATCATCTCGACACATTTCCTGAAAACGGATAAAGAAAAGTTTTAAAACGAAGAAAGTCTAAGACGCTTTTCTCCCCATCTCCCCATGAAATATATACAAAGAGAAAAAAAGAAAAATATGTTTCACTTCAAAGAAAGTTGTGAAAAATTGGGCCTTTCACCACACCGCCACCACCACCACTACACACAGTTTACTGGAAGACGGTGGAGAAACGCTTCAACTACTGTCTCAAACGTGATTTACTATTCTATATGCACACACATTTAGCTCATAGAAGGAAAATCTTTTTAAAGGGGCATGGTGAGAAGCACAAGTACGAGCAGTAGTAACTACATATGTAGACGTACATCACCCGTTGGACATTCACATCTTGACCCTGAGTAGCCGTCGAGGCAGACACACTTGCCACAAATGCACTCGCCATGAGACCCATCCGTATTATTATTATTGCACAGGCCTTTATCGCTTGGGTCAAAGGGACAGTCGGCATTGCTGCATTGACAATATGTTCCTCCAAAGGGCTGTAAAATAAAGTTACAGAGAGTCAAGGCAAAATTCTTCATTAAAATTTTAGTTTGGCGTTGTCTGGGCCAAGATAAGTTGATTCCGTATCTATCTGCCGTAACTAGCATATGCCAAGGCGTACTGACAATCCAGCAAAAGTAATATAATGATGCTAGAAGCACATATATGTACATTGGTATAAATGGGCCTTTGAAATGTTAATCTCAAGTTCCACTCACAGATTCACACTTGCACTGTCCACATCCATCGCAGTGACCTCTGAAAAAAGTCAACGCAATCTACATAATATGTGACTTTGAAGAGCGGGTGATGGAAGCATGATATAATAAAACACTATAATATTATTCACGTAATGTGTGTTTTATATACTAGTAGAGGAGGTAAAAGTATTTACTTGGAGTTACATATTAAGCCACTGGTTGGGTCGACACACTGATCCCCGTTTATCAATGTGTCCCTCTCCCCTGCAGTGCAATTACAAAAGGCTCCTCCCCAGCCGGGTTGGCATTCGCAGATTCCGCATCTCAAGTGACCGTTGTTAGAACAGTCGCTAGAGTTATGCTGAAAAAATGTGACGTTCTTGTTTAAAAAACATTTATAGGGGCACAAAATGTGTGACATTTGACAAAAAATACAAAAGGGATGATAATAATGTGATGCATTACGTTTGGGTTGAGTGGAGAGTCTGCTACAGAACTCTTTTTCTCACAATCGCAGCCGCACAGCATTGACAAGTGAATGGACATGAAATCAGTTCTAGACGATTGTGGATATATGGTCACGTTGGACATCCACAAGTTCTCGTTGGATGGACACTCTTTCAGCTCGACTTCAATTTTGAAGCTGTTAAAGTGTTTTATAACTCGTAGGAGGATCAAAAAGAAAAGTACACACCTACAAATATCTGTATATACATACATTTCATATGAAAAATGAATTATGCCGCGTATCATGGAAGAGCTGACATCAAACAAAGATTTATTTAGCAGAATACATATCTCCCCAGTCAATTCACATCAAGATTTTTTTTTGAAATGCCATGGCTTGCTAATAATTTGGAGGCGCTATTACACATGCTGCAGTTTTTTGGCAGTCATTTCAAATTCATGACTCGTGGTGACAGATGCAACTCGGTACAAAATGAGCATTTAATTTCCAACTGCTGTTCTAATATGTCCTAACATGATTTTTTTGTGTTCATTTGCTCTTATTTGGTTTGAAGTATTTTCGCCAATTTAAAAAAAAGTGCCCAGAATAAGTGCGCATAGTACTACATAAATAGCAGCAGAGTTTCTCGCATGAATCATGTGGGATCGATTTCAATTTGCATTTTCTTCGTAC
The DNA here is from genome assembly GCA_027743915.1 of Seira sanloemensis. Lineage (NCBI taxonomy): Eukaryota > Metazoa > Arthropoda > Collembola > Entomobryomorpha > Entomobryidae > Seira > Seira sanloemensis. Next base: position 4,392 of record JAHZMY010000952.1, read on the forward strand.
CCTTTTTTCTTTCCCACATAATTTACCTTTTGTTGAAAGGAACTTGATCAGTATTGCAATGGCAAGCTGCACTGGGGGTATGGATGAGACGAGCTTTTTTCTACGCGAGAGAAATCACTTTTCACTGGAAGGAGCAGCGAGTGCAATGAAATATGGAAGGAAGCCTCATATAATAATGTATTATTATTGGATTCTCATGGCCTACTTATACTGTGCTTATACTACTTACTAACCTGACGGTTACCCCAGGTCCAACTTCCTCGCACTGGCTGCTCTCCTTGAAGTCACTATCGCCAGGGCATTTTGCATAGAATTTTATGTCAATATGGTCCTTTTCCTTGTACTCGCTCAATATGGTCACAGTGTTCACCAGTTTCTACAGCGAGAAAAAAGGCAATATCTTTAGCAATATTAAAAAATCCATGTATCTAAAAAGGTACAACGTGCATCCCACTGGTGAAATTTGAAATCCATTAGGGAACATATAGTCTCTTTCCGCATCAAATTTCATACATGGCAAAAGTTTGTTAGGTATGTCAATCATTTTCTGGTGGGAAAGTGTCTCGTCATTTTTTTTGATAATTTAATGGCTTTGAACCCTTTCCCATCCGCTGGATGAGGTAGGTGCTGGTCCTTGAAATGATACATCAAAGTAAAGGTCACCAAATCCCTTGTATTCTGGGTGGCTTGGTAGTGGTGGTGGCGGTGGCAAGTGCAAGTAAAATATGCTGTATAAATTATGCAAATGTTGAGCGTCTTCGGAATTTACTTATTTATCGACTTCTTTCCCACCTTTTTTGCTCTTTGAATGTGTATTATGGAAATTGGACGGAAATTATGTCGCAAAAATTCATATCAAATTGGCATGATTTTGCACGTACCCTGTACTCATTCTCAATGACGCTTGTAATTGAGTTGTTATTATTGTCAATCGGCTGAGTCACGGCAAATGGTTTCAGGGCTTGGCTGAGCTCTCTGTAGTTGTGCTTCTGCTCTTCCGTCACAGCAAATATAACAAACACCTCATTTTCCTTGATTTTCTGACGTATCAGGGAAATGGATGGGTAGTCAAAACGGGCGGCACCCGTGTACAGCCCCTCCGAGTCCATATAGCACATTCCATCGTGGGGGAGAACAACGCCTACCAGCTAGAAAAAGCGAGAAGCAAAAGATGACGTAAGAAGACGTAGAAATTTTGAAGATCCTTTTTATATTTAGACCCCGGTATAATTTGCATTTTGCTTCGAGGGAATGTCTAATTCACAATGGGCTGATTAGGATTTCCGTAAATAAAGACTAGGCGTTTTTGGATGTATTATATACAACAAGTATATAAACTTTACCTTTCCATCTCCTGCCAGGTGGTAGGATCCGTCGGTTGAAATTACAAGAAGCTTTCGATATTCTTTTCCTACACGCCATCCTATAATAAATAAGCATTCTTCAGCCATGGCCCTTTTTTCTTCTCAATTAATTACATTCAAGGGAAAGTGAAAGGCGCGTGTGTACTTATGTATATGGTGTGTGCGTATGCATGACTTGTTTTTGTTTGTGTCGACAGAGGAGTTAATCAGGTTCGTACGAAAAATAATTATGACTTGAAGGAGAAAAGCGTTTGTAGTGTCAGGAATAGACTTTTGTAGTGGAAAAGTTTCAAGTGTTTCTGACGTTTAAATACATGCATGTATTACCAATGTTTGAAGTGCAAACGATACTTTGCAACATGGCGTCCAAAGTTCCTTCCGGCACGTCATAGTTAAAACTTATCCCTGCTGACATTACTTTGTCCTTGTTGACAAAATTGCTCATTAAATTTTTGCAAAGTTTAATCAAAGTTCAATGTAAGGACACAGTGCAGTGTACATATTTTAGGTATATTGCTGATCTGTACCTTGAACTGGGAGATCTCATTTGTCAATTTCAGATTGTTCTTGAAAGAATAGGGAAGTGTAAGGGAGTTGAGCTGTTTTCCATTGCAGGTGGTTCCATTTTCCTTGTCAAGATTCTGATTTAACAAGCCAAATGGAGCCAAATTTTTATCAACAAACGTTCCAAAGCCAATTCTCAAGTCACTCGTGAGCTTTTGCAAGTTCTCCGCCAACGCCAACGATAAGTTGGCCACTCGCTCCTGTAATGTTTTATACAACAATCGTACTTGCATTATGATTTGATTTTGTAAATTGTTTTTTTTTGTAAAACTCGTGGAAATGTTTCAAAGGAAAAATCATGCTCTTCGTCTCATTTTATATGAATGACTTGACGAATCTCAAAAATTTACTGAACCCCAAAAAATTGATCTCGCGTACTTTTTTCCTTGTTCTCAATGTTCTTTGATTCAGCCTTTTTGCTAGTATGATTAAATATAGATAAGGACCTTATGGGTGTGCATCGAACAAGACAAATCCATTAGAACGTAGAGGTCCAGTGGGCGATTTTTCTCGTCGGTGTAGGACATTGTGATGTTTCGCTTCTCTCCTTTCCGAAGAGAGAGTTGAACCACCTGTGGGTGGATCTTCAAGTTTTCTCCAGCTGTACTATCTTCCCTTAAATGCAAGCATAATAGTAGACCTTTAAAATTTAATATTAGAGCTGTGTAGTGTCATTATACGAAAAAAGATTTTCCAGTCTTCTGTTTTAGCCTCTTTGTAATTCTATATACTACTATTACAAAATTGAGATCAGATAGAGGTGCCTATTCAAAACTTTCCCTTTCTCTCAACTTTAGCTCACACAAAAGTTACAACTACTGTACCTAAATAAAAACCAGTTTTTGGCAAATCCTTTTACCAGACAAAGATAAAGAAGGTTTTACTTTCTCTCTTCCCCCAATTATTTTGGTAGGTATTTAAACTATGTATATAGGGCATAAATACAAGCATTGATCTCATCCATTCTTACTGCATCAATGTCCCTCGAGGATTTTCAACGTTCGCATCCGTGCAGTTCACAGGCCTAGATGAGTTTAGGAAGCATCTTGACTCCATGGGCAGATTCTACACAAGGAGGAGAAAAGACTCTTTAAAGTGAAAAGAACCTCACTGGGCATTTACAAGGTATTGAGAATGCTTTAGCGCAATGATATTCTACATTCAATTTATAAAAGCTCAGCATTCCCCTTGAAATGACTGTGAAGCGAATCCAACTGGCAATAAAAGTTGTGTGCTCTCTCTCTTCCCGCTTTCACTTTTATCCTCATAGCTTTGAACTCTGCACAATGAAATGATATCGGCTGTGTGCGAGCCACTGACAATGTGAATGTCGGGAGACATTTTAACCAGGCCGAGTCACACTGGATAATTGTATTTTTCGGAGAGTGGGGCTATGCCACATACACGTGAGCAATTTTTCTATTAGCAAATCAATAAAGTTTAGAGATTCCCTTTTCATACCTTATCTTTGCACCACATGCACCCAGCAGTTTGGATACACTTATAGCATTTCTCCTGCTGCCTGCATTCCTCAGCCCCAGTGGTCGATCCTTGAATTAAACGGCTGGGCATCGTGCTGAACTCATAATAGCTTTCAAATACGGTCTCGCGAGCTGGCTCAAGGCTGACACTCGCAAATAATAGAAATAATACTCGGAGCAGAGCAGCCTTCATTATCTCCACTCCTGTCCCAAAACCAGATATGACCATCAAAGTGCTTTTCTCGGGGAGAAAGGAAGTAGGCCGGACCCAAAAGGAGAAAGAACTCTTTCAACATCAGACGAAGAGAAAATATAATGATAGAAAAGCTTTTATTTTTCATCTCTTTCTAATACCTCTTGACAGAAAGAGATTGAAAGAACAAAAACGTATACGAGAAATGAATTTAGTGACCAGTGACACAGTACTTTGGTGCAACACACACGGGGAAAAAATTACGGTCCGTGAAAACGAAATGAAATCTCACATTTTGGAAGGAACGGCAGCACACACAAGGCCTATTCTTTTGAAAGTTTCACGCTCTCGTGTGTATTTCTGGTGAGTGGCCACTGGGAGCGGAGACAAATTTTCACACTTTTCCCAGAATTCCTAAAGACGTTTTGCCACACTCTTACTGATATATCCCAACGAGTGAAATCTTTCCCCAGCTGTTTCCCTCTGACATTGAAAAAGTTTTGGAGCAAGTTTGACTGTGGATTGCGCACACAGCACAATGTCTTTGAAATGGGATAATGATTACAATAGTGGCCGACATTCGAATCAAGCACTCAAAACGAGTATTCCAGAGAGGGCCAAGATACATTATCATTGGAATTTTTTATGAAAGTATTTCTTTTCGCACCATTCTCTCACTTTTTTATGAGCATTTGTCATTGGATAATCGTTGTGGTTATTTGATGCCGTACTAATGACTTAAATGAATATTTAAACCCTAATGGGAGTAGCCAGATTGTAAAAGTTTTCCTGACTTTGAATCATGGTCGCCACTCATTTTTAGACTTTTTTGTGGATTGTGACTGTGGGGAACCACATATGCATCATTATCATCGTCAAAAGAGTTGAACATTGACAAAAATGCCACAGACACTTTACAAGTACGAATATGCGCATGTAGCAAATATGTTAAAGACTGTAACATTAAAACATTGATTGCAATTTTGAAGCAGTTAAGTTTTCATTTCAAATTTTGCTTTGCAAAAAAGATATCATGCTTTAGTCTTACATATGTATATGCATAGTTGAATATGGTACATTTGCTCACGGCTTGTGACCAAGAACTTATATGCTTTCCTGATAAGATTACCACTTCCGCTCAGTAAGCCACAACAAGTATGTGATTTTGCTAATTAAATTTACACTTTTTGTAAGCATTGGTTGAGTTGCACAATTTACTAATAAAAATTTATCCATAAAGAATTAACAACACATGAGTATACATACATATAATTTTGAGAGAGATGTTGATGTGGCTTCTTGGTAGATCAAGGGTCTTTGCATACGCAATGTACATAGTACATATAAAAGCTTGAATGTAGCAAAAGTTGAAAAAGCACACATCTTTTACTAAACTCTACACGTTGTTAAACTCCCTTTGTTCATCTATCCCAATCCCATTCCACTCAAGAAAGCTCGCAGGCTTACTTCCAGAGACATTTTCTTTTCCCGATCTGAAAGCGCAGAAACATTTCCAGCTTGCCCAACGAATCTGAAAATAGCATTTCCGGAAAAGGGATTTTTTCCCGACTCAAAATGATTTTACAAAAAATGTTCTAAATAATTCATGGAGACTTCAACCAAACCTTTGTGTATCATGGTAAATGGAATGAGAAAGAATTCAGTCATTGATGATGATTCACTTCTCCAGAATCAGTCAAGGCTATTGACATGACACAGTGTCAAGAAAGAAATGATGAAAGAGTGTGAAAAATAGATACTCTCCTCTGCAACATTTTCCATTCTTTGACTGTCTTTGAGTTAGATAAGACACTCAAGTCAAAGACCGCTTTCGTGCTTCCACAGTATTTTTAAAAAGTACTAATTTTCATAGTCTTTAGCGACATTGGAAATAGCGGACTTATCATGTTTTTGCACGGCCTGTAAAAAGCTTGCATGCTCCAAGACAATAAGACCACCATGACTCTATAGAGAATTTCGTAGAAATCCATACATAATAATGAGCTTGCGTGACTTTTCCCCTCGAAAAAAATGCATGACTGCAATCTCTATTCCACTCACAAAGGCGCAGCCATTTTCAATTTCAAAGGTTCCGTTGTAGAGCACAATGCAATGCTAATGATTGAAATGCTCAAAAATATATTATTTCTTTGAAAAGCTGCTTCAAGCTCTTTTCTCCCCATTTCTAATTGAATAGTATATTCTCTTTTTGTGCACAAAAGCTCAATTTGCATAGAATCCCTTTTATTGGATAAATATCATGCCGAATGGAAATGTGTACATGAACGCACCGCAAATTACTAAGCAAAAATGGCTCATAAATCAGTAACGTAGAAGAATTTTCGCTCTCTCTTCTCTCACACCAATTCAATTTCAGATCACGAGGAATACAAAGACACCGTCGTCAACTCATAGAAAGGAAAACGTATCATTTCATTACATTCATATTCCGCAAACGTCCAGTGCGGAAATATAGAATTGGCAAAGAGCTCCTCTCCCTTCCTCCTTTTGGCTCAAGATGGGAATTCGCATAAATTTTCGACATGACGTAATTTTGACACTGGCCGTGATACTTCTCTCTTCTAATTTGGGTGACTGCAATTCACCGCCGTCAAGAAATCGTACTTTCTCATCCTCACCTACATCAAGGGCAGCCACAAACAGGACATCTTTTCCAGGCAATGTGACCGCGAGAGCAATAGATTCTCATATTCAAGCAACCTACGTGCTCGATCCGTCAGAACAGTTTTGCAGAAATATTCAGGGTAGGCCGTTCTATCAGCGGATATCGGATGGAACGGTGTGTTGCAGGGGCCACCGGCTTCCGCTTGTGACTATCGTTCCGGAGACGACGGGGGAGTGTGCCATTTCAACGAAAACGAGTGCCGAGGGGCTGCTGGATACCGAAGGCTTGGTGAGTGACGCCACGATATACTACATCTTGTACAATGGTGACACTACCAATCAGTGTACTTTAATACTATAGCTTATCAACGTAAAACAAAACAGGCCCACATTTTTATGTTTTGCTCGTGCTGTCGTAATGAAAAGGAAAAATAGTATTTCGGAGAATACGTCAGTAGAGCTTACTACAACTCTACTCTGTAATTTAAGTTTTGCAAGCGTAACCCTAATACTTCCGAGTTCCGATCTGGAACCCGTGTGTCATGTTGCTTGCGACAAAGTCTCTTGTCTGTCTAGATGTCAGCAAATTCAATGAGATAGGGTACATATATTAGCACTGCGGATTACAGATGTCGAGTTGTAAATATTTCTTAAAAAGTTTGCCATTTGGAATTATAAGTAGGTATATAAATGTTTACTCTTTCTATATATTTTGACATCAAAAATCTGAATTTAATGAAGTTTTCTGCTTATTTTTCATTTAAACTCATTTTCCTTTACTGACTCGTTTAGTAGTAATGAACCATTTCTACGAAAAATTCTTCGGTTCAGTTCATCTCCGTTGAAATCACTTTTTTATCATGTCTTTTCTGCTTTCCATGATTCCTCCACCTCATCTATGAAAAATTCTTCGGTTCAGTTCATCTCCGTTGAAATCACTTTTTTATCATGTCTTTTCTGCTTTCCATGATTCCTCCACCTCGACCAGTGGTGTTCCTACACCTGTTCGCTGAAAAAACTTGGAGCGGTAAGTATCTTTAAAATGTACTTTTGCATCCTCATGTCGCAATCGAATTCTCTTTACCCGTGCGTTTTAAGTCGTAAATTGCGCATAATCCTGTTTTTGAGAGTTTCTCTCCATTTCTTAAACGAAAGCTTTTCCTATCGACTTTATTGAGCCCAAGAGCCTCTGTTTCTGTTTCTCCGAGCTTTAATGAATAGCTAATACTATGAAACTCACAGAATACTCTGCAGCGCAATAAATTCAAAGTGACACCGGGAAAATGCAATTCCAAAACATGGTCCGTATAATTGAATGGCTTCGTTTTCACCCCTTTCTCCAGATTGACAAAGACGGGAGAGTAGTTCCAGAAAAGTTTCTCGCCCACTTGTCCGATGGTCTCACGGAAGCATCTAAAAATCGAGTTCGTAATGTGATGACCAACTCTCTTGATTGTTTCAAACCGCTGAAAAACAGCCAGTCCGCATGCCACACACCACTGAGCTTTCAAAAGTGCTTCATTGATGCCTTGTACTGGCTCTGTGTGCACGGAGTGCCCAAAAAGGAGGACATAAGCAAAATCAAAGCACTCGGCGTAAGTTTTGCATTTTCTCCGTGAAAGGTTTTTCCTTAATGAAATTGACTTGCTTTGTAATGGACAAGAGAGTATACTTTCTGTGTACACATTACAATTTTGTGTGCTCATTCGTGAACAGCTTGATTACGAAAAGTTGGTTCCGGCCTGCGTCTACAATAGAAAGACGCCTTCTCCTGCCTGCTGTCACGGGAATCCAATGCCGTGGTCTGCAATGGAAATCATGGAGGCGCCATCGCCGCTCGAAGAGACTAAAGCAACAGAATGCTTAAAGAATATGGGTCTGCAGGTATGTGAAATTCGATAGCCTCAAAATTATATTGAAAAGATTTCCTGGAAACTGAAACAAAGTTGGTAGCATGAGCCAGCAGATGTGTAAATACATTTTCATTGATTGCTCAAGACAGGGTCATTTACCTATAGAAGTAATTAGTAAACGAGAGGGGTAATGTGGGATACGTGTGTGGAGCCAAAAAATGGCATTGGCTTTCTCTCTGTGGGCCTTTAATGTTTTTTCTCGATAACGTGTTTTGCTTTCCTCATTATTACTAACGCTTTCGTAATAGTTTATACACCAACAGATGTGTCCAAAGTTAAAGGTTTTGTCTTTGAATTCAAGCATGAACCTATTATACGTATACATACCTATGTACATATATTTTTCAAAGACCGACAAACTTTTTCTTCATTTTTTCTCTCTTTCCGTAGTGCGATGCCACTTGTTACCTCAACAGTATTGGTGCGGTACGTCTATAGCAATTTTTGCAGATTTTGATTTTTGCATACAAAGGTTTATCAGAGAAGCCGGTAATATTTCATTGAGACACGTTTCATCATAAAAAGGCTTGAATGCTTTGTCTGAGGCACAGGTTAATGCGGAGATGGAGTTGGATGTGGGTGTCTTCGAAAGTAAGGTACTCAAGCACTTTCCTACCGTGAAAGCCTCTCGATGGATGGATTATCTAGGCCCTGGTATGTCACGCGTGCAGATTTTTAAACTCTCCAGCACAATTTTTTTCTTATAAACTTTGAATGCTACTAAAAGGTCACATTGGCTTGACATGTGATCGCCAATGAACATACTTTTCCTACGAATTTTAATATTGTACACCTACTACAAAATTTAATTTCATCCTGTTCCGGAATTTAATTTATTTCTATTATATTATATTTTCCAGTTTTTCTTTTCTTTGACGAATCGCTTGCCGATATGGGAGATGAATGTGAGTTGATAATAAGAATGTCATTTTATAATTCGTTACCTTAGCCGGCCTTTTTTTCAAAGCAAATTGATTGTCTCACATTCTTTTGGACAATTTTTTCATTTGTATATGGCAGAAATTTGTGCAATTTGTACAACTTTTTTCTCTCTTCCAATCGCAGCATCCGATACACCTCACCGAGTTTGTCGATTTCATGACAGGATCATGGAACTTCATGAGAGCAAGGTGGACCAGGTAATTACTGCAGTGTGTTTTGTATTTGCACTTGACACGTAATTTTGTACATATTATAGATATATTCGTACTCCCATCAAAAAAGAACCATTTCAAACCATATCCGCTTTTCCGTACCCCTCGCAAATTGTTGAGGAAGGTTTAACAGGCAAACATAGGTTGAGCTAATCATCACATGTTGAAAATAAGCTTGCATCACGCAATTCAAAAAAAAATGTTTTATTTTGCAGTACTGTTCCATGACCAAGGAGGAGATTAAAGAATTAATCAAAAGCAACCAAGCCAGGCGATAGATAGGGAGATGTAACGAATTGACTTTTAAAAAATGCCAATGTACCGTGTGTCCAATTTCCTTGTGTTAAGGTATGCATGCAATTTCCTCTCTGCTTTTTTTCCCATTTGCTGACTTTCTTCTTTGTTTGCTGTTTTTTCCAGGAGAATGGCTTCTTTGTGTGCAAATAATATAAATGGCCTTTTGTTTCCGTTCTTTTCTACTCTGTTTTCAGCAAAATGTCTCAATGCACCAGTATCAAAAGACTGTGGCCAGTATAACGTACATAGAAAAAATATTAGATTCATCT
>JAHZMY010000953.1:0-16759 GCA_027743915.1 Seira sanloemensis
ATGAAATGTAAAGCAAAATGTAATGCTGGGGAAAGGCAATTTTTTTACTGCAGCCCAACCTATTCCTCGATTCCTATCAACGTTAAATTTAATTTTAATCCATTCTCTCCAAATTAACTTTTGTCATCTGCCAATACACCGCGCGTCATACATACATATACATATGTACGTTGGTCCAACTGGAATGTTTCATGAAGACGGAGCATATTTATATGTACTAGAGGCGACGACGACAGTCATCTCCACGCTCCTTTCTGCATTGACAATTAAACATTCTGTTCAGTTTCACTACGGCAGCCGCAGCCCTCTCCTCCTCATCCAGTAAAAACTGTGGATGTTGGTATTAATATTATGTGGTGATTGTCAAAACTGTGTTGTTAGAACCAAGAGAGGAAAAATTCTTACCTCTTCTGTAACTGTATTACACACATTGCCAATGCACGCTACGTCGTCGTCATTTTTTTTGTTATCAGCTGAATTTAGAAAGAATTTCCAAACTCACGACTCACGAGCAAGACACCGTTTGGATCAGCGTCAACAGAAATGTTCAACATTTACTTTGCGATAATGGGAGTATTAAAGTGAAAAAAGCGATAGGTGTGAGTCGAGGAGGGAAGAAGCGTACTCAATTGCATCAAGGCATGTGTGTGTGTATGTGTGCGTGGAATGATATATGATCATTATGTCTCCATCATATTTTTATTTGAGCTGTTTCTGTCCCGTCCAACTTCATGAAGATTCCTTGTGTACACAACACCAGCTCCACAGAGCCACAAAAAAACTGGCAAGATTGCCTAAATAAAGGATGCCAATAATATTTCATGAGCGCTATACGCTTTTCCCTCAAGTTCCACCAGTCACTTTGAACTGCTACTTCAAGTTTTTTTCAAATGAGTCAGATAGGTCAACCTTATTTCCATATTCAACTTTACAGTATATGAAACTTCCTTGCTCAAATTCCTGAGAGAAATTTTTGATTGACTACATCAACCTCTCGCTCTCTTCGTGTGAAGCAGCAGTGGATTGGCAAATGCTATTATTAAAAAGTATTACATTTATGAACCATTTTTTTCGCTCTCATTCGAGCACATTTCATCTCCCGTTGAAGAAGAACCTACTGAATTCCTTTTTCCTTTCTGATCTATAGCGCCCATACATAACAGCCTTTTTTTGACATCAACTTTTCTTTTCCAAACTGAACAACATTACTAGGTACATGAAAATGATAATCTTTGTGGCTTAATATGTGACATAGTCGGTGGTATCGCGTATCATATTTCAGCCAAAAGTTAAAAGAAGAGGATGTTGGAAAAAAGACAATCATTAATGATAAAAATGCAGCTTAGGACATTAGGCTTTTGCTAACTATTTACTATATTCTAATGGATGTAGTTGTACACTATTTTGAACCAAAATTACATTTCACAGACAGAGTGTGTACTATTCCCTAGAAATAAATTTATGAATGTTGATTCCGTCCATTCCTCAGTTATCAAATGCGTCCATCCTCCTCATTTGCGTAGAGCTCCTCTTGATTCATCACCGTCAGTCGTGTTGGAGTCAGTTGTGAAGGGAAGTTTATAAGCTGCTGGAAAATGTTTGATCACCACACGATATACTCTCATATTTTATTCTTTAGTGCTTAATAATCATAATACTCTTTTGCTCGTATCGAGGATTACACTCCAGTCACATTTCTGTAGTGACTCGAATTGCTGACAAAGTTGTTACTGTTTAACTTGTGACTTTTCCAAAGGAAGGGGTAATAATATGGAGTGAGTGAGTACAGTAGCCACTTGAAAGCATGTAGTAAATAGTAATTGTACAAAGGCAAGTCTATAGGACTTATGTGTTTTCCTCACTTTGACTCTGAGGTTAATGTTGGTCTGTGTGCTTGTGCGATGTGGTGTTATGATGATGATGAATAGGGATGCTGGCTGGATAAATAAAAGTGCTTTTGGTGAAACGAAACGAAAGCTTTTTTTGTTGGCAGAGACAGGATATTGATATCACTGACAGTATTATAGTTGTTAAAAAGAATTGGAAATCCACTGTTTTTTGTGGTCTGCATTTTGTACTGATTAAAAGGAACAAAACTGGCCTGTGCTCTAATCTGGCAGTACCATAATGGAAATGGCTCTCTGCCTCGGCTCTAAAACGAATGATATGGAATAAAAGTGCATGCAATTAAACTCTCTGTCTCTTTGTATGTAAATGCCAAACTGTTTGCATCCTCTCTCGAAAAAAGCCACAACAGGAAATCAGAGGGAATCAATATGTGCATATATTACACTGACTGAAAACCCAAATCAGTATTAAACAAATTTTTCGAGTACGAAAACTGATAAAGGATTTTTTTACATAAGTTGAATTCGATAATAATTTAATCAGTAACCTGCAGAGTTGCGGTGAGCAGGAGGAAAATGTTCCCCATATTTCAGTACGAGTATAGCAGTTAGAATAGAATGTGGACAAAGTTTATAGTGAATTTCAGAGCATGTGCTAGTATCTGTGAGGTACGCGAATGTAGAACACTAAAATAATTTAGTTTCGAAGGAACGGTACGAGAGAAAGGAAAGGCTATTATTAAAGGAAACTCATGTAATTGAATTCGAACGTCATTCTGTGACCTGTGTGGAATTATTAGGTTTCTGGGAAAAATCATCGTGGTTTTCATTAGTTTCTGCTTGCAGTGAAATTGAACAAAGCAAAGTCAAGAAAAAAGTGGACTCGAAGGTCTGAATTTGGTTATAGAAGCAAGTTATACCTACTCAAATTATACATCTCACAAGATTGACTACCCACATTCAGTCATAGTGCAACTGTTAACCTGATTTTCAATTTCCAGTGATCCTGATGAAAAACTGAGTAATTCTTCTTCAAAACTAATTCTTTCAAGCTCAACTCCATCGACATATGTATATTTTAGGATTTTAATCGTGTGCGTGGATGAGTCATTCTGTTATTAAACGTCAAATACACCCGTTTCAATCCGTGTGAGTAAAACCAGTTTCCTTGAATCCGATGTGACCTTTTCGACTTACATCTGAAATGAGAGCATTTGCTTAATAGAATAATACCTTTTGAAATGAAGGATTGGCACTTCTCCGCAGAGCGAGTTCATAGTATTAAAATGAAGTACATATTATTCCGTATGAAGTAATACTAAATTGAATTAGCGCCTACGTTTAAGCGCATTTTAGAAGATGTATTTGTAGCATTTCCCTGAAAATGATTTACCACTATAACGGTAAATTGAACTAGGGCAAAAAGAATTCATAAGCACTTTTACATGAGAAAATTATTAGTATAACATTTTACGGAAAATAAATCGTGTTCCAGCTGACAAACTTCCCACGCCTCTAGAAACTTTTTTTGAAAGAGAAACGAAACACTCTCTTCGTCCTCGCTCACCTGTTCCTTTTCCAACTCTCTCTTTCTCAGGAGGAGTGTGTGCTTCAAAAAATTATTTAAAAAGTCGGCTGTGTGTGCGTGCCTCACAACTCACAACTCTTACCGTCAGGCCTCCGCTTCCATTTTATATTTAACATTTAACAAACCTGTGAGCATGAAAATCGCACATTTTCGCTTTCTCTTTTTTGACACGAGAAAAGTAGTGTCATTACATGGCTGAATACAGGTGCATAATTATTTCTGCACGAGTATTTTACCTATTCATTTGAATCAGGACGGTGGGAAATGCTGAATTTTCTCAAAGTACCGCATTTAACATCGCATACAAATGTATGCATGTCCTGAAATTGATGTTTAAAAGAAAATTGCCACAAAAAAGTAGACGCTGGAAGGAAGGAAAGTAGTTTAATGGATTGGATTATGTAATCCTTTTCCCCATTGGGAAAATTGGCTTTGTGCATCCTCAAAACTGTCTGTGTCTATGTACATATATCTGACACCAAACTACTTATTTTGTAAAAGTTTAAAAGGGAAAACAGCATTCAAACAGGTAGCAAGCTGTGACTGTGACTTTCATCACTTTGAATGCTGGGAAAGATATTGTTATTGTGAAAGCTCTGTGTACGGTTTTGCCGTGCCCTTCCTCCTCGCATTTTTCTTGTCGGAGCGGGTGCATTTGTTGGGAGAAGTTCAATAGCTAAAAGGCGTGCACTCAAATATCATCATCCTCTCGGAGGAGAACATTATAAGGCTTGCATTCCATGGTGTAGCTCATGATCTTAATGGGAATAATGTACAGCGGAAACGTGTGTGCACTATTGTGATTATTTTTATTATGATTATCGTCATTTAGACTATTATAGACGTTTCTTGGGATGATGCTGCTTGTCCCCTGAGTGGAAATGGAATTTTTGGCAGCGAACCCAACAAGTCATTAAGAGAAATAAGAGAAAGAAAATATATTTAGGCCCCGTGTCGTGGTGCAGAGGGAGAAGATGGAGAGAGACGGGAGCTTTTTTTTCAATGATACGTTCCTTTAACTGCATTAGATTTAAATGCGCAGAGAAGCGTGAAGCTCGTGTGATGATAAAAGTCTGTATGCTTGTCCCGCGACTTTAATAACCTGAAATCTTGTCGTGCCTTTCATAAAACATTTTTCACTATTACTCAAAGAATCAAGAGGAGTTTTTAGCATGTGTGAACTAAATCATTTTAGGAGTCCACTCATGTTCAAAGCATGGCTTTACGCCTCGGCCTGTCGTCGTTTGCTTTTATCCAGATGAAAAATATTTCATCTGAAGGTAAAGCAACGGTAAGCTTCTTTCTTTAAAAAAAAGCTGTGGCTGTTGGCTGTTGTGGGACTCGTAAGTATTTGCACGGGCCTTCTTCATGTTCGACTCCCAAAGGTGCAACCAGCATCATGTTCATCTTTTTAATGTGAAGTGACGTATGAAGCGGTGTTGCTCGAGTCAAAACAAAAAAGCATTTTATTTATTCCACTCTACTTTTGCATTTCTTGGCGTCAGCCGTCAAATTTTAATGAATGTGGAATCAATGCACACTGAAAAAATTTATTGCTACAGTTTACACAGTGTTAGGTTCTCTGTTTTGGCTTGCTTAAATGACTTGATGATGGCTTTCTCAATTGATATATAAATATTTTAAATAGGTTAGGACGGCCTAAGGTATCGGATTACTTTATTGAACGCATGTGCTCCGGTTTCTTTATTTCAGTTTACTTTTTTGTCACAAAACATGTGCACTAAACTTTGAAGCCGACACATAGCATTTAGGTTTTTGCACACACTTTTTTTGCTCATTTTAGATTATGTATATGGGGCAAATTGAAATCGTGTTTTTTGCATGCCACTGAAAATGCGTATGCCTAAACAATAAAAATAACTCCAATTTGCAATTTTTCTGTGCAGATTAAGACGAAGCAATTTTTAAAATTAGAATTTAAGACGCATTAAAGAGAATTTTATGGTCACAGTTTCATCATTCAAGGTAATCCATTGTAATTCAGCGCGCGCATACTATCTTGACGTTCTCCTTCCAAGAATTCCTGCAAAGCAAAAATAATGCAGTCGTTATGTGACGAATTTTAGAAAGTTTACGGTAGCTTTCCCAGTTTAATTACTTTGTCATTTAAAAAATGAAAAATTGGTAGAAATAGAACAGCAGTAGGGCTGTTCATTTGCCTCCTACACTATGTAGAATAAAAAGAAATTTTCTTTTCTCCACCCGCAGTCTAAATTCTCAGTAGTAAATATATAAACGAAAAAAGTAGAAAAAAATCTGTTAATTAAACTGGCACTTCCGGCGTAGTAGACTGAAGATAGGAACTGTAATGGGCAAACGTTTCATCCATTTCACTAAAAGTATCCATTCACGTAAGAACTATGTCAATAACCATTTTGTCTTAAAGGCATTTTGTATTAAGTACTTCTATTCAATTTATGACATTTGCAGTTTGTACTCTTTACTCGTCCATGCCTATTTTTTATCTGTAACGATGTCGGCTCAATCATAAACATCAAATTGTACATAGTCATTTTGTGTAGGTAGGCGTAAATGAGGTTGATGGGATTTTTTTTTGTCGGAATGGAAAATGTTTTATCTCAAATGTTCCTTAAGAAGTGCCATCCTTCAGAGGCAAATAATAATCTCATTGTAGGCTCGGAAGAGTTATGCGAGAAACACGTGTAAAATGTTGCGCTTCACTGGCTCTCCATCCCATATTCAGTCCAAGTGAACCTTTTCTTTGATTGAGTTGACGGGAAAGATGATGATGTTGCGCTTGTCCTGGGGCAACTTGATTATGACACTTTCATTTTCGGAGGAAGATGTGTATGTGCGTGAACCGTTTTGCTCCAACAAAGTGATGTAATTCCTGTTCTTTCTCTGTTACAGATTGCTAGTGGTTCAGCAATGAACCGCCCTGAGAACAGTTCTCTGAGATGACTTCAAGTGAAACGTCCTCCCAGCAGCAACAACGACTCAGCTCCTCAATGCATTTGCAATGCGTTCAAGGTTGCCTCCTTGTGCACCACACTCCGCACCATCCTGATAAATTATCTCCATCTACAAATTGTCTTTTGGGTTTTACATGTCCTACAGTAAATAACCATCACCATTCTACTTTTTCCACAGTGCCCAACAACAACGTGTGCATCGCTCCCACGACTCCTGCCACAAATGCTTCTCACGAGTTCCCTATTAACAATAACAACACGACCACCGCCAGTAAAGTAGCGATTGTCAACTCGTCTTCTTCGCCGTCTTTGGATGTTCTGAGCCAACATCAACATCTTCTTACCACGAACCACAATAACAACGACACTTGTCCTCCTGCTGCTGGCTCGGTGACAACTTCTTCGACTTCAGTGTCGCCTGTGTCGAGCACAGTCTCCTCCACGTACTTGTCGTGTTGCTCCAACTTGTCAGTGAATGGACAAAGTAGCCTGAAAATCAGTGATAATCATTTGTCTACGAAATTGCTCCGGAACAGCATTGCACCGTACACAGTCATTAGGCAGCAATCCGACAAGTCTGCCGGTGGTGCGGGAAGTGATGAGCAGACAGACAAGTCAAAAACTGGTGCGCCCCTGACGAACGTCATGAACTCCACCACGATCACCACCACCACCACTGCCGTGAATGGCTCCGCCGCTGGAATTAGTGGCTTGGTTTGTGGCATGAATGGAAATTCAAATAATGGCAACATGGTGAAAGTCGAGCCGAACGGGAACAGTATCGAAGTCAACTCTGCTGACAATCAGCTCCAATTTTCCACAATACACCTCCATTCAAGTTCAAATGGACCTGGTGGTGGTAGTGGTGGCGGTGGCGGCACGGGCACAAATTGTTGTCGTCATTCGTTTGGACCAATGAACCATTTTAGTGGAGGATTGTCGACGGGCACTGGCACCCTCCCCATCCCAAATGGAGTTATCGAGAATTGTGATTTAGACAACTGTAATAATGGTAGCAACGGAGAAATGAGCAACGGTGGAATAGTGCCAATGGATACGTTTAGCTGCAATGGCCATAATAACGGAAATCAGTGCAACCACCAGAACCAAGACTCTAATGCTAACAATAGTAATACGCTTGTTTCCCCTCTCCTGAGCTCTTCGGGGTCTTCTGGAATGTCCATGTCCTCCTGCAATGCAAGTAATAGTAATGGGAATAGTGTCGGGGCCACCAACAACACCACCACCACTAACTCTATTGCTGTCATTGGAGGAGCCAATGGCCCTTCTGTTGGGAATAACATGTCCCCAGGGGAAAATGACGATGACTGTGATGATGACAAGTAAGAATATACGCACATAAAAACCTTTTGCATGCTTTCTTTTATGACATTGCCCGAACACCCTACATATGTACATCCATCCAAAAAAAATTCACCGGAGGTCAGAAAAAAGCAAGATCATAAAAAACTTGTTTTCATCCTTCATAGACTTCTTTTTATTGCGAGACATTAAGGAGGAAAAAGGAAAATGGTACAAGTACAATGCATTCAATAGCGCACATTCCATGCTCTCTCACATTTACATTTGCTTTCATTCCTACTCCTTGTGTCGTTACGACCCTATTGTATGAGCGGTGGAACGGATATGAGCCTTTTTTATTGGGCCAATATTCCCATAGCTTTTGTCAATCAAATATTTTTCTCCACCTGTTTATCACCCTTTCCGTGTTCTTTCTCCCTGTCCCCGAATAAAAAGCTCACCTATTACTCCAAATATGTAAGTTCAAAAGAGCTCGACATGACAAAGTTCCAAGGAACTTGTTATAGGAAAACCATAGTTTGAGTAGTTGCGCTACAAATTTCGTCATCCTGCTCGGTACTTTCTACAACTTTCTCCGGTTTCCATCATTATCTCAAACATACAATACAAAGCACCACTAAAGAAGGAATCATTGATACGTGTACACAATTGTATAACAGAGTTTATTCATTACGGCTCCTTTCATACCTGATTCATTTATCCTTCTACCTACGCATAAAGTCCGCGTCCAATTTGGAAGGAAAAAAGTTACGACACTGCTTTTATATTTTATCAGTAACGCACAATTTTGCGCCATTGTCGGTACGTTGCCGTGATAAAAGATAGAAGAGCAACTATCAAAACTCTCCCTCTGTCTCTCTCTCTCGCTTTGGAAAAAAAACGTGCCACGTATTCAGTTGAAAAGATGGGGAAAGCGCGAGCCATATTATTACGATGACGAATCATTCGAGAAAACAGTGAAAGTAGGAAGTAGAGGAAGGAAAAAAGTTACGACACTGCTTTTATATTTTATCAGTAACTTTTAGAAAAAATAACGAATATTTTTACTACATCTTTAACTTTTTCTCTCCCTTTTTTTGCACAATTTTGCGCCATTGTCGGTACGTTGCCGTGATAAAAGATAGAAGAGCAACTATCAAAACTCTCTCTCTCTCTCTCGCTTTGGAAAAAACGTGCCACGTATTCAGTTGAAAAGATGGGGAAAGCGCGAGCCATATTATTACGATGACGAATCATTCGAGAAAACAGTGAAAGTAGGAAGTAGGCCGTATAGATAAGGATCGTTAGAGTGGAGGACGGAGGAGCAAAGATACAGTCAATACAATGAATAATGTTCTCCTTTTTCTTCTTCATATTATTATTATTGCTGTTATTATGATTATATGTACTTTGACTCTCTCTCTTCTCCCGTCTCTCTGGTGGATAGAAACAGTTACACTGGATTGTTATAGCCTTTTATTGCAATAAGCCGAGATAATGCGCTTTTATACCTAAGGAGAACCATAAACTTACATTGATATTGAAAGGAAGGAAAAAGGGTAAAAAAAAGTTTTCCATAAGGTAATTGGATCGATATTTCTTCCTTCCCTCCGTTTTCCCTGGTCTTGTAGTTTATGGCTTTCACAAGAGAGTAATAGATGAATTCACATTATGCAGACTTTGACAGTGTACGTTGCTCCTTCCGTGAAGACCATCATCATCCATGTTTGCTCCTCTTTCCTTTCTCTGTTCATCTTTCGATATAATGTAGGTTGCGTAACCGGACTGGAAAAAAAATTGTCAGGAAGAAACATGCAACATCCATTTGAACTAATGAGTATGTAACGAGGGAGCGAGTTAGTGTTTCGTCTTCGTCCTGTTTTGGTCCTGCGCTGCGTCATGTATGAACTAAGCAGTTCAAGTAAGTAGACCTCACACAGGGAGAGTTGGCGTTAAAATACTCTTTTGAAAAAAAATTGATCACCCTCATACCGTATACTACCAACACTCAACACTTTTTACAAGTCATACAAACGTGTAATGTATATATATAGGTATATAGCTTCGCTCTGGGTGATGTCTTCATTTTCTCTTTAAAAAGGAAAACTCGAGTTGTCAACTGCAATGACGCATGAAGTAGAAAAAGGTACAACAAGTTGTAGCGTGAAAACTATTAAAGATGAGATGGGAACCGAGACACTCTGATTTCAACAAGTTTCCTCTCTCTCTCTCTCTTCTCTCGCTCGTGCCCTCGCTCAAGACACCAAATAAGCCTTTGAA
Organism: Seira sanloemensis; assembly: GCA_027743915.1. Lineage (NCBI taxonomy): Eukaryota > Metazoa > Arthropoda > Collembola > Entomobryomorpha > Entomobryidae > Seira > Seira sanloemensis. The sequence goes on from JAHZMY010000953.1 coordinate 9,972, forward strand.
AAGGCATAAAGATCGTGTTCGTCATTATTACGCTGTATTTAATAAGTCTTTTACCTTCTGCTCTTCTCTTTTGACAAAATATTGGCAAGGATTGGGAGACAAGATAAACTGAACTTGTGTTGAACTCAAGCGCGAACGAAACTAGTGGAGCATTCATTCACGCTTCCTTTCTTTCCTCTATTTTCCTGTCGCTTCAAAATAACAGATCAAAAACTGTATTGACACATGCCTTTAAGCCAGTGTAAGAGGTTACGCCAAGAAAAAAAATACGAAACTTGAGTACAAAATATATAAATCTCGTTCAAGTAGGATACACAAAACACGTACTTATTCCTTGACTTTCTCAAGTAGCTTTGTTGATAATTATTTGATCAAAATATTGTCTCCTTCTCAAAGTATTTAGTCAAAGCATAAAGTTGAGGGGAAAAAGAGAGGATTTCAGTTTATAGAAAAATAAGGATAAGGAGGGGAGCATGTCATGATGTAAAGCGATTTGTCGGACGGAATAGTAAAATTCCGTGACGATAATGAAGCGATTTTACAACAAGATATAGTAATTTATGAGCTCTTTACGAGAGGAGAGCTTCTTTCAAGATACTCTTCTTCTCACACACACATTTCAATCGTGCGTCGACAGATATATATTTTTACTTTTTGGAAAAGGATGCGATTCACACGTAAAAAAACACATGCAAGAGGAGATCTATGTCCTCCTTTTTATGTCGACTTAAGTTTCTTATTCCACTCTGTCAAACACCAGCTTTTTTGGCATTACACGGGAAAATGAATGTGATTTCCTTTAATGTTGTTAAACATGAGATTACATATTTGAGACAAGATGAAGAGAAAACATTTCCAATTTAATTTTGAAAACGTAAAATGCAATCATCATCATTTAACTTGAGCTCCTGCTCATAATTTACGAGTGTCGACTTGAGACCTCTTTTTTGCTTCCGTTTTTTTTGGAGAGAAGAATATGGAACACGTTGAGTTCATTCATTTTCTCAAAAGTATTTTTATTCTCTTACTTCAATCTTGTTTTATGTGTTACAGATTTGCCATTTCCTTATCTGTATTGCATTACTTCATTGAAGATTGCATTGCATTTGATTCGGAGAAGTGTATTATAGTACGTATCGTAAAAAACTATTGATCGCGTACATTTTCCCCTTTGGCTTCGTAGGAAAGCCTTGGAAAAAGTAAGCAATTGAATTGAAAGTGGAGTCAGAGAGCTTTATAATCTCGAATAATGGTATTGTTCACAATACACTAGTTTTTATTGGTGACAAAAATTTTCCTTTTGATTTTGACTTTTTTTTTCTTTTTGACTTTGTGCAGTGAAAAGAAAAACTCGCAACTCGACTTTTTCAACAGAATAATATTTATATGTTCTGAGGGAAAATGTTGATACTTATCAAAACGAATACATAATAATGTTTCCTGTGTACGTGCCTGTCAAGAGTTCCTCTCACCTTCTGATTCCAAAGAGACGCCCGAGAGAATGATGAAATAATTTGAATGTGCCATTCGCGATCTCCACATTCCCAGATAATGTATGAGTTTGCCCCTTTTCCCCAACCTTCGTCTCTTTTTTTTGCCTATATGACTTTCAGAGTAAGAGGAAGCAAAAGGAAAAAAAGCTGCGTACCGAAACTTTTTTTTCAGCAATTCCACATCAGTTGCCTCAAGTTGTCGCAAGTTTGAAAGTTGACTGCTCTCATGTGTTTGTCGATTTGTGTTTCATGTATGGAATGCATGTACTCATCTCCTTTCCTGCCTTCAAGAAGATGATGATGTTGATGACGATCCTGACGACATTCCTCTTTCACGAGATGATGTCTTTTTCCCCCTTGGTTTTTTTTTCTCAGGCATTCAAAATCAAAACCGTACTACACGTACTCATCCAACTCTTTTCCACTGTTTTTGGAATGAATGTACAAAAAGTCCAAAGCTGACTTATTGCATTTGCAATATCGAAAATGGAAAGATAGGTAGAATGGCAATATCGTTCGTTCAAAAAAGACGCCTTTGCGTTTCTTCCACCGCCGTCAAAATATTGGATGCTGGATGGGAAGAAGAAGAAGGAAAGAAGAAGAAGCCAGAGCAATCCAATATAATAGGAAAAAGTAGAGTATTTTATCAGGCGAGTTGACGGTCTGCATGCGGAACGAGGAGTACCTCTCTTGAATTTGAATTTGAAACAGGCATTTGCTTGGATATATTTTTTTCTCTTAGTGGCTGCGATGATGGTGGCCTTCTGCACGCTCCTCAGACTCCAGTTGACTTCTACGGAAGTCGAAATTTGTCTCCGTGTAGTATAAAAATGCAGAATGCATTATAACCTCAAACTCACACCTAAAGTAAAACTATCGTGGAAAGGCTCTTGCAAAAGGTTGCTCTATCGGGTATTTTTTTGCACAGTCCCATCCTCTCACTCTCTTTCTGCCACTGAAGACTACTGCTGTATAGAATGTAGTTTTGTTCAGAGGGTGAAATGACAAAATTTTTCATATCCTTCCTTCCGTTTCTGAAGCATGGGGAAACTTTTTTGTAACCTAGTTGCTAGCTTTCACATGGCTTTGTCTTCCAAATTTGTCCCAAGTTATTGGTGAAGAGTAAACAATGACGATGACAAAGGAGTGGAGGCACAGTCGAAAACTGGAGGGAGAAGGGATAAGTATGATTATGCATTCTTGACTCTTCAGGCTTCCACTTCATCTACTTCAAGTTATAAGACCCCTGGCTTAACTCTAAGTTTCTGGAAGTTGTCCTTCGTCCGTGTGGAAACTCGTTGAGAAAAAAGTACAGAGAAAAAACTTTACTGCTACTCTCACTACTCTCGACTTTGATGAAAGTAAAATGACACGGGAAACAGGGATTTTATATATGAAAGCTTTGCAGTATGCATGTCTTGTCATTTTGCGAGACGTTGCCTTTCACAAGAGAGCATACATTTTTTTGAAAGTTTTGAGCCCGAGTCAGCGAGAAAAAGACGACAAAAAATACCAGCATTTTCATTCGTTGCTCGTGCCATTGTATTTCCTTTTGAGGGTCCGTGTGTTATGCCACATTTTTCCCATGGAGAGAATGAGAATGAGGAAGTGGGCTACTCATATGTGCATCATCAACAAAGCAGCAGGAGAGCACCTAGCAAGAAGAGCGTTTCGCCTAGGCGTATCGGTACCATTTGGGAATTTTCCCATTGGGTCTCTGACAGGCACGGGGAACCAGCAGAAGGAGCACATCACGCTTTGTCTTCTGACTTTTCTTAATATTTTCATTTTTTCTCCTTGATGACGTTTTTATAAATAGATTACGTGAATATAAAATTATTCTTTGCGTGGCCACACTCCTTTTAGTGGATTCACTTAGGGTTTAAAAACAAGATTCAACCGTGAAATATGCTGGTTCAACTAATTTCTCGGTATATTAAAATGCTACCTGATACTTAAAATTCATTCATACCGTTTTACAAAAAAAAAGTTGAGTTGAGAAGGCATATATATTGCTGAGACTTCCTTCAAGAGGGACGAGAAGGGAAAAGATCTGCGGAGCGATAAATTTAAAAAGTGTCAAACGCTTGGCTCCATGTCAAAATCCTTTTCCTTTTGCGTCCCTCACCAAGTCTCTTGGGGGAATTTGAAGCGGCATATATCACATTTTTTTCAAAAAGTGCCAGTTACCTGTAAGAGGGTGAGTGGAGCACGAAAGATTGGTAGACTTTGACCTTTACGCGACCCGACAGTGCCAGATGCAGGAGGAGCAAAAATCCTTAGAAAGATAGGAATGTGAACAGGCAGATGAAATTTGGACTCTGGACTGTACCCAATCCTACGGAACACACACAAAGTCCATTGTTTGAGAATTTGAGTAAATGTTTCGATAATACCGTTTTTCAAATTGGTCAAAACTGCATAAGAATGATTTTCAGGAAATACTATACATAAAAGGTCTGATTCAAAAGCATCCAAGTAAATCAAGAAATATATGTAGGTAGATTGTGCAGACAAGTTCGCCAAATGAATTCAAAAATTCAATTTTTCACGACTTGAAGCCCAGTAAATCTGAGACTGCCGTTTTCTTTCCTTACAGAAAAGCAAACTTGAGAAACTCAATTCATTTTAAGATTTCTCCTCCACGTTTCTCATTTGTCTTTCCCATTTTGCTGACAGACGCCAACAGAAGAACTCATACGTTTCTTGATGTATTTCCTCGTAAGAAGTTATTGCGAGCCGAGTTAAACTTTAAAGGGGAAAACTTTTTGGCTACACAAAGCTAATTTGAATAATGGTGCCACAACACTTTCTCCCTTTTAGTACACACACACATTTCCCAGAGAAAGATGCAGAAGCTTGTGTGTGCGTGGAGCAAGGAATAATAAAAAAATACAAGTAAAGTTCATAAATATCGTACGCTCCTCTGCTGTATAGACTCCAGCCAAGTCAGCAATTCCTCTAATGGACGCATACTTACCATAATAATGTGACCTAAAGTCGAAGGTGAATGCTTTATGCTGACGTGCACTGGTAAAAGTTCCTTTTTAATATTGGTTGCACAATACACCTATTTCCATCTCCCCGAGCCGTAGTGTTGGTTTTCCCCCACAAAAAGTTGAAAGTACCAAACTTTTTACTTTTATTTTCCTGTGCTTATTGCAATTAGCATTTTGAAACAGCTCGTCTAGTAGTAGTAGTCTTGCTCTCTCTCCCTTTAATTTTTTACCCTTCGTTCCTATTTTTTTCCTCTGGTATCATTAATTTTATGTCGACAGAGCTAGAGAGCTTCATACCGTTCACATAAAAACTTTGTACCCTGGCTCCAATATACATTCGCCTTTTTCACATGGTGAAATGAGGGGCATAGAGTTTTTAAGACGGGAAGGTAAGATACATATCGAGAAAAACTACCGGGAAAACTTTTTTTTGGCTAGTCCCTTTCATTTCTCCTCTAGTTAAAGTTGACTTTTAGTATAAGTAGTCTTGTCACCTTTCTCTACTTCCTTTTGTACTTGTATTTCCTCGAGAAGGGAAAAAAACTTGAAAAAAAGTCTTTTTCCAACTTCTTTGCAAAAGGGAGGACGCCGTCATACGTCCCTACTTTTACATAGATATTTGTCAACTTTTAGTAGTTAAAACGGATTCTCTCACACTTTTCCTCGTTTAACGTACTCCTAAGTTGAGAGAAAAGTCGTAAATGTGGTAGTGATGTTGGTAAGCAGTCGTGGCAAGGAGTTGGTGTAAATTTTCACACTAATTTTCAACTTTGTTCGATACGCAGAAGTGAGCTCCTCCAAGTTTCTCCTTAGGAAAGAGCACTCACTTGCAATCTTCCTGTTCCATTTATTGACGGTGGAGGTGTAGTGATGATGACATCTTTCATTTTTTATTCTTGCCTTCCATAGCTCCCTCCACACTCCACACACCATATATAGCCCACATGGTAATAATAATGAGCGCAGCCACATTATTTCCGAACCATACACGTGTAATTAAAATAGAGCTGGAGTGAAATGAAAATTTTCGCTTTTTCCTGTCCTCCTTCTCATCATCATCATCATCCATTTTAGGGGTTTCCTCTTCATCAACGCATTCTCATTCTGTAAAAGCTGCAAGCGTTCCGCCCATACTAGCGTGTCATGCCTTGTGGTGAGGAATGAATGGGAAAGTTACTTTCTTGAGAAAGAGGAGGGAGCCGTGTAAAGGCAGCAGCTGTCTACTTCGCCTTTCAGCCTTTGTTATAATCCTTCTTCTTGTTTAATTACACCTTTCAGCAAAAAAATACTTGTCGCTTCTTTTCACGTCACATAACTTTTATCTCTTGCGGTTTTTTTCTCTTCAAAGAGATGACTATAAATCAGCTTAGATTTAGATCATTACTTTCTCTCAATGTAGAGATGGGAAGCGGGCTCAAGAGTGTAAAATGGTTTTAATATTCTCTTACTCTGCCGTCATCCTTCATGCTAATGTATAAGAAACTTATTCGGATAGTTTAATTTGATTAACATTTCTATGAGCTGTGACGTCAATTACATAATGGAGCAGAGAGATATTTTGGCGGATGCCTGTGTGTATGTAAATGATATGATGAACTTATGATGATACCAAAAGTGATGAGGACTGTCGTGTAATTAAATTAAATTTGGGAAGCCTTCATTTCAACCAGCGGATCGGTTTCGGTTGCAAACAATTCATTTAACGCTGATGTTGTAGAAATAGCTGTAGCATGTAGAATGAATTTCTATTTTACTTTTTTTTTGCAATATTTGTCATTGTCGCTGTGCGTGTGTGGCATGCGGACTCCACCCTTAAAGCTGCATGTGGTCCGACCACAATTCTCGCAAAAAAAGAGTGTTTCGTGTCACTACGTTTTTCTCAAATGTTCAATATGTTTTCATATCTTTTTTATCCGTCTTCCGCTTAAGTTACTTTACCAATTCCTTTATCAAGTTTAACGTAACATGTAAAAATGCGAGAGAGAGAGAGAGAGAGAGAGAGAGAGAGCGAGAAAATGGTAGTTGTAGTAGACTGTTGGTATTCAGACAAATGTGCTGCTTTCACAAGAATGCATTATAAAAGCAATGAATCTCATCATACTAAACAGTTTGAACGTATGAATTTCCATTGTGTGTCCAAAAAAGTTTTTTTTGTAGAATTTACTAGGTTGAATAGATACATATCGTTTTGCTTATTCCATTTTTCCATGTAGGTAAGTCTCGTGTAAGCAAAGGTAAATGTCGTCAATATTTCATGTCCAAGTGTCACATTCGTCTTCAACTCGACAAACGTAAT
>JAHZMY010000954.1:0-12647 GCA_027743915.1 Seira sanloemensis
TCGGGCCAGAACAATGCATCAGAGCAGCACACCTGGTCTCTGCCCTTCGCATAAGTAGTAAGCAAGGGAGCCGTTTAGAAGATCCGAGTTAGTTTAGCTTTGATTACGTCTGATTCAAGCGAAAAGCCCATACTCACCTAATTCGACACAGCATATAGTCCCGCCTGCGTCGTCTAATTAGAAAATAAATTAAATGACCCTGTCCGCCTCCTCATCGAATGGCGCAACAGTTCCATTAATCCCGTGTGCTCGTCATCCCTATTCATTTTCCATTATGGAAATGTACCAAAAAGATTTCTACTTCTTGAAGGGATTTTTGGACCTCAGAAATATTGTATAGTAATAAAAAAAAGTAGGAGCAGCCTCATTCTGTGACTGTGATTAAGATGCTGTGAGTTTCTGTACGCTACGGATTAAATGTCATCCTGCCTCCCAGCAGTCTAGCAAAATCTCACTTTTAAAAAATTGCTCCTTGCCATCGGCACCCCTAAATATAGGCAATGTGCAGATTTGATCTTATCTGGCTTATTAGCATGGAAATGAGTGAAGTAATCCGTGAGCAGGAGGTGAGCGCAATCGCGAGCACATTTGCTTCGCAAGCCTATTTTTAAAATCTCAAATCTTGATCTTACTCTACGAGCTGAGAAGTGGCTGAATGGAATTTTCATATGCTGAACCAAAGCCAAGACTTTTTGTCTCATGTGACTTTTTTGTAGAGTTTGAACCATAGTTATGGAGAGCACAAGTCGCGGAGATTGTATCATCATCGCTATTATTAAAACCAAACAAATCATTGTAATAAAGTAGGGATAACATAACCCTGCACAATTTATGGGCTCATCTTGAATTTATTTTCTTGTGCATGATACAAAACTCGCAGGACAAGTATCAGGTTTTTTTTCAACTTTTGCCAAAAAAAATTTTTTTAGTTGAGGTGACATGCAAAATGAAGAAATAATGGGAAAGAGTAATGCAACCATGTCACATGATCAAGTCTTTTATATGAAGTCATTATGAAAAGTTGAAAGCGAGCCTTTTTCAATGTTTTTCATACAATGGAAAATGGAAAAGAGGAACGGCTTTTCGTTTGACAAGAAAAAAATTGTTTTTGGTATTGCTCAACCTACATACAAAACTTCTTTCTCTGTGAAGGACAATCTGAATTGCAAAAAAATGTTCATTTGAACTAGTAACTACTCTTTTACTCGGCTTTTGTCTGATTGCTGACTAATTTTTTGTGTGTTAGGCACATGAATATTGCTATTTTATGGGGATAGAATAATGAGCTAGCCTCTGAGCTACAACAATTCTTTGATTCATGTGAAGTTTCACTTGAATTGTCGTCGTAAATAAACCTTGCGCCATAGTCTCTATGATATGAGTCTGCATGGCTACAACACATGGATTATTATGCAAAAAGCCAAATTTTGAGCTTTTTTTTAGTAGGATGCCTTTCCGATGGAACTGCCAGACAGTCCGTCGTCAGCTTTAGTAAGTACTGTGCATTAGCCATACACTTTAACTAAAAACTAAATTTAGCCTCAGCAAACACGATCTCAATTCGTATATGATATAGAGCAATGAGAAATGGCTCTGAAAAAATTGCGCATTTTCCATTTCGTAACAATAAACACCGAGGAAAAGCTGACAATTCTTATCTCGTCAATAGGCGTGTGCATAATAGTCGTTTTATTAGCTATTTACATAATGTTCTAAAAATCACAATAAAAGCCATCCCATCCGTCCTGTTCTCACACCTTTTTTACCAAAAAAAAGTGAGAACGCAAATAGACCATCAAACAAACGGAAGTATTAAGCTGGTGTCAGGGGTGTGTCAACACCTCACAGACAAATCGCTTATATATCCCCTGGGATTAAAATATATTGATAAGGGACTGATGGATTACCGATAATATTTTAGCCAGCTTTTATGCGCACTCACCTTCAAAAGATATTAATAAAAAGTGTCTTTACTGCGGAAATTTTTCTTGTCACCGGTCCTGTCATTTAAAAATATTGATTCACTCATTTTTTCTCTGGAAAGCAAATACTTGACGTGTGTGATGTAGGTGACACATCCGTGAATTCAAGGCCCTCCCTTTCGCATAGATTAGAGAAAAGAGTTAAATTAGCTGTGAGTGTCCACCCATCACACTCTCTTGACAAAAAACTGGAACAAGTGCAGTGAAACTGAAGTAGTTAACCTGAAAAAGGTCAAAACTGTATTGCATACGTCATCATTGTGCGCATAATTTCCCGAGTCTCAAGTGCAGTTTTGCAAAAGTGCTCATGTAACACTAAAATGCCAATGCTCACTCGTATCTTCTATCCCGGCCACTTGAAACTTTTTCATTGCTAGTAGAGCGTTTAACTTTTTTTTACGACGATGGTAAAATGTGCAATATTTTTAGCTCATCCGTATATTTTGGATAAGGTGAAGGGTACAGGAAAAAATGCGAATTGCGGATATGAAATCCTTTTTGCTCAACAAAACATGACCTCAAACAACAATACAGTTCCATACGTAATCAAAAGAGGATAAGGTGAAGGGTAAAGGAAAAAATGCGAATTGCGGATATGAAATCCTTTTTGCTCAACAAAACATGACCTCAAACAACAATACAGTTCCATACGTAATCAAAAGCTCGTAAAAAAGTAAAACGCAGTTTGGCTGTGATGTCATGTGCTAATAAGCGTAGCCCATTCACCCACTTTCCCTTATACAAATTTGCATGCTTAATTGCTCCGCATTATGTGTTTTCCATGTTCAAGGAATTGCCTCCAGGTGCAATTCATGTTTGCATTTTAGTACGCCTTATTATCTAATTTCCCAGTGGAACGGAAGCAGTTGTCGATGTTGATGAGGATGGACCCTAAAGATATTTTTACGTTAAAGCCAGAAACGATTCTCTCGTTTTACAACGTCAAAAATTAACCAGATTGAGGCTCTTGTCGTGATTAAGACCTCATCAGCAGTGATGAAAATCCCATTGGCACATTTCAGCCAAATTGCGAAAACTGTTTTGAATGTTGTCTGTAGATAGGAGGAAGTAAAAAGGGGCTGTTTTGCATGAACTTCATCTCCGGAAAAAGGGTGAAGGACAAAGTTGGAACATGTTTTGTACTTTTGGTACTTTCATTACCCAAGGAATGTCAACCTTGCACTGCTTTTTCCCATGGATAATAAGACTGCAATAATACTTTTTTTCTAAAAAAAAATCATCATCATTCCAATTTTCCACAATATGTTTGCCCAATTTAAACAAGTGTGTGTGCAGCTTCTGTTGAGTCAAATGACCTGACCTGCTTTCGTTTTAAGTGAGTATGCAGAGATGAGAAGTGTCCTATTTTTTGGGTAATGGGTACAGGCACTGCTGTACCACAAGGACACGATAGACCCTGTTTAAAGTCCTCCTCCTCCAACTCATGAGGACATTCTAGTACACCAGGGCTGGCAAAGTTGCGACTTTTTATCACACCAAAACCATACCACCATACCCAACGAATTTTATGGCTTAAGCTGCTCTCCTACGCGCACATTACTCCGCAGCAACTTTCACCACACACTCGTCTTATTTCAATAAGTCCGGAGAATTAAATGAGAAGCATAATAATAATATTTACACATATTGGTCTCAACTATCTAAACCCGACCTACTTTTCCCCACATTTGGCTTAATCCAGAAAAGCAGTTTTTACAGGGAAAAGTTGTTGCTCTGCGGAAGAATGTTTTATGCTATCCCTAGAGTGTAGGATGATGTGACGATGGAACTACGACGAATACGTAAGGGGAGAAAGTGTCAAACGTCTTTGGATCTCGGTGGAAATGTGTAATCTGAAAAAACGTCTCGGATGAGAAATCTTGTTATTTCCACATACTTCCAGTTCTCACTGCCACTCATTTCCTCTGAAGTAAGATTATTGTTCAAGTTTCCACAATGAAACTAGACTTTTCCAGAAGAAGATCTTGCTCAATTCTCATTTCCTTCTTAGAAAGCAACATGACTTTTGCTTTCATTATCCCCTCATCCCCTCATCATATTTCTTCATCAGATAATAATGGCGAATGACTTTGAAAAGTTCGAAATTAAGCTCCTTCCGATTTGTATCGATTCATCAGAATCTCATCAGAAGTGACTTGATAAAGTCGCCCACTGCGAAGCAGTGCAAAGAAATGAAAAGTTTCTCGATGATTCACTCGAGAAAATCTTTTAAGAAAAATCCTTATTGCAAAATCTCTTTGAACAAACTTTCGCTATTACAGCTTGTTTGTGTCACATTCAAGCATGGGTGACATTTGTCGCTATTTATGTGAACTTTCAGCTTCAGTCTATAAGCAGAAAAGCTCAATGTCCAAATATGCTTTCAGCTTCATCTTTTCTCGCGAAACATGAAATGGCTCTCTGATGTGTTACGATACGAGACATGAATTTGAAATGACATGACTTAAACTACACATTTTGTGTGATTTTGAACTGTCCTCATAAAATACAAGTAAAAAGTGCATAGCTTGCAATAAAATGCATTTATTTAATCTATAGCTACTATTTCCAAGCTTTTTCCTCGCTTCAACTCCTCCTTCATCGTCACTTGATTATCTGGAGCAAAATTTGTAAAGAGTCAATGAAATTGATGTTTTTCACTTACACGCTCGCAAACTTGTTCCGTTTCCGTGCTGCCGCAGAGGCAGCAGAGCTTGTCTCCTCGCTGTCATCAATTTTTTGGAGATGGGGCGGCTGCGAATGGGCAGCTGCATCCTTTGAACACTCGCCAACAGATTTCTGAAACAGAGGAGAATGAACGGTCTCATTAATTAAGTCTGCCTCTACTCTCAGCCTTTTCTCGCATGTGTAAACAATTTCGGAGAGCATTAATCAGGTCATAAACCGATAGCTTGACCTGAGACACGATTTATAGCCACACTTTGCCATATAAAGTACGATGGATTAAACACTTGAGCCGTGGCTTCGGAACCGATCGTGCCTCATAAATAAATCAGAGGTTCCATAATAAAAATGGCAAGCAGCTACTATAAAACATGTGCAAATAAAGTGATTATATTTTTTTCATCATTATCCACATTTTTGTTACATTTTCCAGATTCAAAATCTTTCAGCATGAGCCCAAGTCGGACTTGAAGTGCTTTTGTCTGCAACACTCCTTTAATTCCTCTAATGCCTTGGCCTTAATGGATTTGCTAATCACTCGAGCACTGGATTTTCTCAAGTGGAAGGAGAGTGCAAGCAAATATTGGTAATATGAAACTTTAGTTTAGACATGAATTGTGGACAAAAGCAACAGATAATCCTTCTTGGTACATTAAACACAGTTTGTGTTGAGGTATTCATACAATAAAGACTTAAATGCTTTGTTTTGAAGTTACATTCAGCAAAGCATGACAAGATGCTCTAACACGACTCAAGCTGAACCTAAGCCGACGAAGAATTTTTCTGCCTCGGCATAATATATCACAGACTCATGTCAGACTCAAATTCCAGAACTGGCCAAGAGGCGAACATGTTATGTAAATTTGTAGGTAGGCACCCACATTTTTTATCAGATAAACAAATAGGTACAAAATTTTTTTCAGCCATGGGCGTATTTGCGTCCAATCGAATCTTCTCGAATCTCATGTGCCTTACACAAATCGTAAATATTTATCAAGCAATTATACCTTCGGTGAAGGCAGCCGTATATGCGGCTTGCCCAACTCATGCGTTTGCAAGTGGGTATTAATTCCAAATAGAATCCTAATCCCTTTACAAATCATCTTTGACTGTACAAGTGGAAAATGAAAGAAAATATTTGAATGAGCACTGGTCATACTAATTTTCCGGTGGAAAGTTCTAGCTTTCCTTTTGCAAATGTTTGATTAACGTCAATAGGAAAAAGTAGAGATTAATAAATACAAAGCGCATATATTTCCGATGAAAAGCCATATCCGAATAGTGAAATGGGGATGTTTTCTTTTTGACTCCATTCCCTTCTAGAAAGTTCTAGCTTTGCTTTTGCAAATGTTTGATTAACGTCAATAGGAAAAAGTAGAGATTAATAAATACAAAGCGCATATATTTCCGATGAAAAGCCATATCCGAATAGTGAAATGGGGATGTTTTCTTTCTGACTCCATTCCCTTCTGGAAAGAAACCCGTGTCTCTTCTTACTCATGTTCACAAGCTCTTTGGAGAAAGGATATTAAAGCGTGCGGGGAAAGCACGTTTTATGTGTTATTTTTGGATCCAAACGGCCACTCAAACATCAATTCCATATTACCTTGATGGACATCGTCACATAAACCATGTAATAATGAGAGCGTGTGTTTATGTACGAATGTTACGTTTTGGTCATATTTGCCTTGTTTTTCCTCAGCCTTAAAAGTGTGGAGGCGGGAGGAAACTGCGTCGCACCGAGATAGAAAATATAACCACTTTCCCTAAAATATTCATTCTTATCTAAGTAAGTGCATGACACACTTAAGTTGACACTTGAGCGTAGACCATCCATCCTTATATCCTGCACTGCAAGAGCAAATCCAAGTTTATAGCCTCTTTCCCAGGAATAGTTTCGATGTTTACTTTTTCCATTGTATTTTTTATTCTGGCCCGTCGGGCCACATCAATTTTTTGACTTGGGGAAAACAGAAGTGTGCAAAAGCACAGTGTGAATACCACGCCATTTCTCCTTCCGGCCCACGTGGAATACTCTCTGTTTTCGAGGAAAGTCAGACCACACAAGAATGCTTTTTAAATTTTGTAAAGTAGTACGTGGAAAAAGCAAGGAGATTAAAACGCTCTTGGGATGAGTGCAAAAAGGCTCGGACGAGATGCTATCACAAATACCTTTTTGCGTCGCAAACAGGTGTGTTTTCATGCTCAAAAGGTGACACAAGGGGAACACCCATTCAGCATGTCTCAACCACGCACATGGAGAAGCTGTAAACATCTTTGCACAAAAAAAGATGTTCTTTTGTTGAGTCATAATAAGTATGTAATACAAGAAATATTGCAATTTGCGAGAAAAGAAAACATTTTACTGCGTTGTGAGCAAAAGCTTGAAGAGGGTAAAAAACATTTCTGCTCCTAAGCTAATTATCCATTCCATTATGCCACTTCTCCATTGCCATTTCCTATTTGCCCACTCTATTTTTGTTTGTTTCCAATAAGTATCAGAAATACTTAATGTTGGCTCCAATTAATACAAGATAATTACCAAAACACATAATATAAGTCCTGTGCAAATATTTTGTGTCAATGCAAAAGTTTTTTAATCGGTTTATAAGTATTGAGGGTAGAAAAAACGTATTTCCATGTTGGCTAATTGTGGTGGCACGTGTAAAGGATGATGAAACTAATGATCCATGTCTTTCCTCGTACGGTTTGCAATCTCCCCTCCATCCAAAATTCATATGTTACGGAAACAGGGGAAAAGAGACAAAAGTCGCGTCTTTGAGTTGTCAAGAAGAACATGAGCATTAGGTGGCATAATCACTCAGCTCTCCTGTCATAAGTCATGGCCCATTTAGGCATGCCAAATATGTTATGGCTATATGATGCGGTTTGAACGGATACACAGATTTTCTTCTCTGAAACTGATATATACATATCATTGGTGATGATGTCTCTGATGACTCTAGTCTCATTGCTCATGACACCGTAATTTATAGATATAGGTACACTAGTTTTTGCTGCACACTCTGCTCGTGTGCCTTTTTTCAGCACAAATAGAATATAATCCTTTTTAAAAGAGCTTTTGGACGCAGGCAAAGTGGCAAGTCGGAGAGGAAGGACAAATGTGCCATTGAGAAGACAGAGATTTCCTTTTTGCTAGATCAAAAGAGCAGAGGATTCCCTACTTTGTATTTTGTAGTTCAAGCCACCACAAGATTACACATGTTTTGAATTATGGGTAGAAGACTACCAGAGCACACGCAAGTTAATGACTTGTAATCAAGAGACCTTGCGGAGACACATGTTTTAATTGGGTATAATTAATGCAGATACGATTCGCTTCGGTGATGAGCTCCACGTACATAGATACGTACAAAGATACGTGATAAAGAGCACAACGCAATTAGGCTGAATAGCGTGTAGGGACAGCAAAAAATTGACGCGTGGCCATTATTTCTTTCTTTCGCGGTCTGTCTGATCGTCGAGCGTAGGCATCTGCTATACCTATAACAAAAGTCTGCATAACCAGACTTTTTATTGTAAATCTGGACTAATTAATCAGACAAATGGCAGAATGCTTTTTATTTGCAAGAAATACATTTTAGACGATTTAGTTAGAAAGTTACATATAGAGTCCGGGTTCGACCCTTTCCCCAAACTTCAGAAAGGCCAGGTCGAATGGCGTGTCATTTTAATTGAACATATTTGGCTGTCTTAACTTATCAAAAAGCTTCAGCAGTTCTGTATGTAGGTACTTTGGGCCTCAGAAGTGATACATATTACTTGCCTATTTTATTAGGTTTGCAATAAATATTTTTTCCTCTCCAACTCTGCTAATTGACCATAGCTGAATTTGGGCTGCAAGTACAAATGGAACACTCCAAAATTCGCAACAGGCATGAAGCAAAGAAGAGGATTTTCTGCTCCAATCCAATGAGCTCAATTGATTCTTATCGCTTATCGATAGAGTCCGTGCCATTTGTGGTAAACCAGAATGGCTTTTTGATATCCCTAATTAAGTACAGCAAATTCCTTTAATGTCCTCATTAAACGAACATGATTACTGTCGTAAAACAAGCCGTTTTCCTACAACGTCATCGAGCAGTCTGAAAGGGACGATTTTGTATTTTATGACAATCTTTGGAGACTGTAACTGTACATCAAACGAACTATTTTTGCTCGTAGACCGTTTTAGGTCATAAAAGGCAATGAACACGTAGTAAAAAAAGTGATACGCCTCCAGGCACACTGAGATGCCATAATTGTCTGGAATTCCAATATAATCTAATTTGGCAATGTTCTTAATCTTTCACATATACATTTTTATCATAATTTTTTCATAATTCAATTTTCTCATTTAATCAAGTTCGACAGAGAAAAAGGACACAAATGAGAATAAATCTACTCCTACAACACCTAAAGGCCAAAATTGAGTAAAATCCGTAAGGAATGCTGTTTCCCCATTGTTGCTGTGATTGTTATCATTGCATCATTATTAGTTTATAATCCTTACATAATTTCGTTCTAAGGTTTCATTCGACAAAGCCATTTCGCATGTAAGGCTTCTCAAAGTCAGCAACAAGATCATCCATAAATCATTTACTACATGACAACTCGAATATGGCCAAAGATGGAATTCAGAAGAAGATGAGTGAGTGCACACATCACACAAGAAGTATACAATTTCTTTTTCTACTAAAACATTTCGATTGAACTTTCGTACAGGTAAGGAGCTTCCAAAAAGTACGAGCAAATATTGACTTTTTATATTACTACATTTATGAGTTCGCACGATTTGCAAAAAATGTTGTTAATATGGATATACCTGGAATCATGACTCGTTCCCGTGATGCTTTCTACTGACAAGTTTTTACAATTCGTTTTTCTTCTTGTTGTAGGCTTAAATGGGACTGATGCCAATATATTGGCATGTGATAATAATATTGAGATTATGAAATAATTATTGTTAAATAATTTACGTAAATTCAATAGTGAATAGTTTTGCAAGGTTGCATGTATGCATGAAGAAATCGCTGTCACATAAAAGTCAACAACGGGGAAATGTGAGATTGCAAGAAGGGGGAGCACATGGGAGTCATGTGAAGTGTGTAATTTAAAGTCAAATTTAGCTTAAAAATAGCTAATAGTAATTGCACCTACCTTTGCCCGTCCAACTGCTGCTCAACTCACAAATTTTCCTAACGAGCTCATGAGGCCAACACATGCCTATTGATAATTGGGCTACGCTAATACGAACAATAAATTTAGTGCAGGGAGAACTACAAGGTAAAAAAATTGAAACTTCAAGGACTTCCATTGACACCGGAATAGCAAATGTTTACACTGGCTCATTATGATGGAACGGCTCTGAAACTTTTCCTCTGCGAAAGAGCACCTTATGCACACATACCTGTGCAATGTACGTATAGCCAATTCACCATAATAATGATTCCATCTCTGCTTACTGGTTTTCACCGGTATCATCAGAGGAATTAGCATACACAAAATCATAACATCAATGGATTTGCAAAGTTTCCACAGACAAAGCCATACAAGATACCCAAAATACAATAGTCAAAATATACTAGAGTTTTCATGTGCACAGCACCCTATCAATGGGATGAAATTGATTTAGGTGACGTAGGCTGGACAGGACCACGTATTTCCTCCTCATTTTTGGGGATTAATCTTTTCCCAAAAATATCATGAAAGCTAGACTTCCAGCACACCTTTTTTTCTTCCATAGAAAGACAAAAAGCATATACATCCGTCACACTGTACGTACGTGGAAAGGATTATCCACCTACGGCCATCATTACTGGAGAATTTTTTGCAAGATGTACGAATACATACATGCACAGTTGTAGCAGCAGAGCACAAGTTCAGGTGGGTTTATCCATGTCTAGTTCATAAGAACGCACGCAAAAAGTAATGAGGATACGCTTTCTACTTAAAAGAACTCTAATTAGGGCGTAAATATCCTTATGTAATTCTTCCGTAATGAGACGTGAAACTTGAGTTAGACGAAAAAAATTGTCTTTTAAAAAAGATTTCAAGTTCATAAGAAAAGTCTCTTGCCTTGGAGCAATGACCATATAACAAATGTAGTTTCTTCAATTACGTAAAGGAATTATATCATTGTCTTAAAATAGGCAAAATCAATGGACATCAGCTTTGTTGATTCACCTTTATCTTCATATGTAAAGTTGTCTATTTTTGTCGCATCCTGAATAAATATTTGAAAGTAGTTAAAAGCCCAGAGAGAAGAATAAAATGTATTAAGACGGTCTCACCCGAATGACGTTGGTAAAACCCAAATGGCATAGAATGTAGAAAGAAACAGCACTTATCTCTCAGCTCAATATTTATCCAAGGGATGGAACAAGCGAAAGAGATTTCATATCAGCTTTTTTCTTGTTTCGAGAGCCAACGAAACCATTCCATGGAGAATGAGAGAGAAAGAGAGCTGGCCATATGGTATATGGATTGCGTGAGAGAGTGCGAAACACACTTTTTCTGAGCAAGTGCGTCACACGCACATCTACACACAATAGGGTTGAGCAGGGTCAATGACCGATCTTGCTATAACATTCCATCGTCTGATTAATGGAATGGAGCCGCACAGCCCTGGGAGAAACTTTATCGACGCCCTTTTTTCACTCATTGGTCTTGTCCCACATTCAATACAAAAAAATCTGCACGCATGAATAAAGCGCCATGATATCGATTCAATTCCGCAATTTGCATGACATTTTTTAAACGATATCATACATGTGAATGCCACATATGGCCATAAATAATCATCTCTCACATCTCTGTGTAAGGCATCCATCAGAGAACAAGTTTTTTTATACAATTTATGGATGTCACATAAAAATTGCGTATTTAATGCGTAGAGTGCGTATAAGGCTCTAGCCCTCTACGGTCTCTCCATTTCCCAAGCACACACAGTTTTATGGCTATGTAGGTTATGTGCGTAAGCTGAAAGCGAGAGCTGTATCCTCTTTCCAAAATAAAAAAAACTTGTGAAGCGGAGCAGCTTTCATTTTTGGTGGAAGTGCGTGCAAAAAGCTGCGTGTACGCACCAGATAGGGAAAGTGCAAAGGGTTAGACACGTGGCGAGCTGGCCAAGTTGAGAAAAAGGGAACTAGTGCCAATGATGACGGAAGAGGTTACCTTCGTATGACGTCATACTTGGGCCCTCATCACACGTGGAGACAATCGATCTCATACTTTCCTTTTTCGGAAACTAGCTTCATCCTCAACCTTCACTTTCCTCGCACAGTTTGCACAGTTGGATGTACTGCACGCACTTTTATATCACCATATAACAACTTACGCACTTTATGTATATTCCAGCTTACGCACTTTTATATTTATAAAAAGCGTCCGCTTTTTTATATCTATGTGTATTTCAGCGTACGCACTTTTATATGAATGTGCCTTTGCCATAACTTGAGCATTTCCGTATACTGGGAAAGCCATTAGACACAGTTGTTCCAAGCCTCCGCTTACGTCAACAAGAGAGTCCATTCGCATTAGGAAAACATGACTGCAGGTTGAAGTCCTACTTTTTCTACGCACTTTGAATAGGGCTTCATACAGTATTGTCAATTGAGTTTATACGAAGCTATTTTTAGAATTATATGGGATAGGGTGCTGGGAAAACCTACATTTTCTTTCCCTTTCTCTCTCAGCTCATTCTCTCTTCCTGCTACGCACCCACATTACGCACTCTGACGCACTTTGTCTCTCAGCATGCGTAGTTCTGAATGGCGAGAGAGCTGCTGCTCTCCTTCGATTCATAAAAATGTAAATAGGTACGTACATTTCTCTCACTTTTTGGCTCTAAGTAAAAGTTTTTTCTCTCCGGGTTGTTAGAGCTGGATGGAATAATGTAAGCCATAAACAAATATATATACACGGAAAGAGCTCTTACACCAAAATTCAAAACGGCCGTCTAAACAAATATGTGCGTAC